>JASAMV010008530.1:0-35993 GCA_030248065.1 Rhynchonema sp. JSB1_4
TCGTGGCCGTCTTGACCCACGACTAGACGAATCGAACGATATACGACTTGCCCGGCCTGATTCAGGATCCTTAGCGCGGTTGTCAACTGTCGCACTTTATGTGGCCGCCGGAGACACAAATTTTCGGGTGGCTGAAAAACACCTCTCTACTGGGTGAATCTAGCTGAAATTTTCAGCGTTTTGTAACGGCTGGACTCCCACTCCAAAACAATCAAAACATCATTAAAAACCAATCACACGTCACCACGCCAGAACCCCCGTCTTTAACACACAAGGTATAGGCAAAAATCACTAAATCCAGCCTGGTAATGTTTCACTTGAGAATTTCGAAAAAAAATTTCCGCGGTCTCTCATCCTATCGAACTGTCCTTCCGATAGACATATTACTAACCCCGCAACGCAAAACCGCGATCGTTCGGTTCCCAACCAAGGTATACGGAGGTTAACGGCCGTTAACCCCGTGATTTGCAAATAAAAATCCTATGATTATCAAGTCCCTTGTTTGTGCTCCCCAGTTCCTACACAGCTCACACAATGTTTAGCACAACATGCGCAAGGCAGCCTTCCCAATGCGCGCACACACACAAAGCTTGCCAGTGGGGTTGAAAAAAAATTTTTTTTATTAACGAGCTTTTTTAAAAAAAATAATTTTTTTGATGTTTTTTTTGACGAAAATTTTTTTTATTAGAAAAAGTGTTGCAAACGACGTTTCAGGATAAATGAAATCGATGCAACATATTTTTCAAAAATTGAAAAATTTTCGCGTGGGACCCAACTTGTGTGGTGCAGGGTTGGAAAAAAAATTTTTTTTAAACAAGTTTTTTTTAAAAAGTCTGAGATTCGGGGAAATTTTACCAAATTCGCCTAAAAAACGCGCAAAATCGCGAAAAAATGCAAGTTTAATTGGCAAGTCACTTTTGTGACTTGGTTTGCATCACTTATCAAGGGTGTTTACGTCATTTCGGTACGATCCAACAGTCTGTGCTTGATATGGACCGATGATTGCTGCTCTGTGGTATCGGACACAACAGTTTGTGGCCGAATAAGCAAGATTCACTCATAAACCACACAGAATTGTGAATATAAGCTGCAGAAATACTTGTCGGGCAGCTGAATCAGTCGTATATGACCGACCTGATGGGGTATGACATCGAAGTACCATGTAGGCACATGCATACTGTGTCCCATGTATCAAGGGAAGGTATAATAACATCATTTGGGGTATCTTAGGTACCAAATACATGCCCCAAAGGTGATTTTGTGAAGAAAATTTTTCGACCCTTGAGAAAAAATGACAAAAAATAACCCCCAAAAAGGCCATTTTTGGACGTTTTAGAACATTTTGTTCCCCCGAAAATTTTTAAAAAAAATTTTTTTTTCAAAAACCTTTTTTTTTTAAAAATTTTTAAAAAAAAAATTTTTTTTGCCCAACCCTGGTGTGGTGACACCCGGCAGTATTGTGCAGATTCTATGGTCTCCTACCGTTGACAGCGATTCAAGCAATGTTTGATTTTGGAGCAATGTTTGATTTTCAAGTTTGACAGTAGTGTATAAGCATAGCAATGTTTGATTTTTTTCAAATGACTCTTTTTTGCCTATCTTTTACGTGTGTCAAATGACTCAAACATGTCAAACATCAAACATGTCAAATATCAAACTTGTCTTCAAACATCTAAAATCAAGGCAGCCGTGCATTGTGGGTGGACAGCGGATGAACTGCCAAACACAAAGCAAACTGACAGAGTACGCACGTACATAGGTAGCAATTCCAGCGCACTGATAACAAATGCTACTGTGGTAGGATGCAGGATGATGAAAGCTCTTATGTGAGGCATAGAAGCGTTTCCCAACATGAAGTTGCTGGTAATTCCGTGGCGGTTTCATGTTCAATTTTTTTCATACGATTCGCGTCCATTTCATTTAAAAAGTTATTGTGAAGCAGTTGTGCAACCGGGTTTATATGTTGCGCTAATTCCGTAATATTTCTCTTGTTGCATTGCAGAACAACCACCTGTACTGTCAGAAAGGTCACCTGGCGGCAGCCGGCAACTACGGTGCCACGCAAATTGACAAGTCTGAAACATTCAGTTACAGCAACGCAGTGCCAATGGTAAGCCAAAGCACTGTTGCGAATATCGAAAGACAACTTTTGAAAGACCTGCCTTATTTGTGTTCGGTTTTTTTCAAGAATATAGCGTTGGGAGTTTCCACTGATTTTTAACTGGCAGCAAATGATTCTCACACGAAACCAGAAATGATCAATTGAATCAGTTTGAGATGTGACCATTCATGTTTCAACGTACACATAGTGAATTTATACGTCCGTATCAACTATGAAGTCAAGTCTATTGGCACGAACTTGGCTCGGTGTGGGCAAATTTTGGTTGAGCTGTATTTTGTGATAAAGTTGGCGCATCGGTAAAATGAACAGCTACACAAAATTAACAACTTTTACGCTGGCAAAAATAAGTGCACCAACATTATCACAAAATACAGCTTCAAAAAATTTTGCATGTGCTCATGCGAAGTTCATGTCATATCTTTGATACCCAAGTCACAGACCAACGCAATTGCGTGTATGAATTAACGTGTTCATGTCCACAAGGCTACACATACATCGGCTCCACCACACGAACCCTAAAACAGCGCGTGCAAGAACACATCAGTGGCACCACCAAGCAAAACAACAATGCCTCAGGCATGACCATTCATATGCGCACACATCAATGTACAGTGCAACACGTAAAGGTGCTGGACCACTGTAACACAGAAAAACAATTGCGTGTTATGGAGTCGGCCTTTATTCTCGCTCGCAATCCATACATCAACAGAGCACTGAAACCCAACAATAGCCAATATCTGTATCAAAATGCCACTTGTTTATCTGACTGTTTTGCTCCTTGTTTGCGTTTTCTGAAATCATATTCTTGTGACAACCGGTTCCTATCTCTCTTTTTGTTGATTTTAGCCCTGACGAGGACACTATTGAGTGTCGAAAATTCGGCAATATATTCTGTGTATTGTGATTTGGTGCTGTTCGTCTCTCAAAGACACACAACAACATGAAGTTCATGTCAACTCACTGGGAAGGACTTGTGGTTTTAAAACCACAAGTCGATTTGTGCTTATGACGAAACCACAAATTACTTGTGGTATTTGAATAAAAGTCTTGTGGTTTTGTCGATAAATCACAAAACACTCTTGTAAAAACCACAAGTTATTTGTAACAAAACAACAAATCACTACTTGTGGTTCTGCCAGATAAAGCGGGAATTGCAATGAAACATTTTTGTTGGCTGAGGATCGCCAAACTGAATAATTTTCAAGTTAACGCTTTGCTGTACTTGGTGTTTTGGTACTGCGCACGATGTTTGTTATGCCGAAAGCAGTTCAATGTGGCTACGTATGTATTTGAAATCTACTTGGAAGTCTCAATTTCAACAGCGAAGCCTGAGGACTTCGATGATGGTTGGTTTTCAGTTGCTAAAATTTTTATGCTTTACTCTGCGTCACATCCGTTTCAAAACCAAAACAGAACGCTTTCAGACGACATCCAATACTTTTTGTCAATACAAATTTGTCAATGAATTGCCAAAGGAAAGCAAACAACTCGCCGATCAATGCATTCACTTATCATACACATCGTTTGCCTTTTGACATGTGGTGTTCAAACTGAATTACCCTTCAATCTCACTTGACATTTCACTCTTTCAGTCTATCCAGCGGCCATATCAACCCAGCGGTGCTGCAGCTACGCTTACCGATTCGCACCCAGCAGTGCTGTGCACCACATAACGGTCGCCATCGGTTTGTGACTTGAGTGATAAAAATGCAAAAAATTTCTATTCAAACCAATCTCTGCTTTGCCTTCATGCCGTTTGAGCAAAATTGCTTTGTTTTTTTCGTCCAGTATTTTGGTACGCAGGGTTGGGCAAAAAAAAGGTTTTTTGAAAAAAAATTTAAAAAAAAAATTTTTTTTTAAAAAATTTTCGGGGGAACAAAATGTTCTAAAACGTCCAAAAATGGCCTTTTTGGGGGTTATTTTTTGTCATTTTTTCTCAAGGGTCGAAAAATTTTCTTCACAAAATCACTTTTGGGGCATGTATTTGGTACCTAAGATACCCCAAATGATGTTATTATACCTTCCCGTAATACATGGGACACAGTAGAGAGAGAGATATAGGGGGGCAAGAGTGCCAATATTGACAGCTCAATACGCGTGACTTCGAATTGATGGATCGAGTATTGCGCTTTGCCCATTGAAAAGAGTTGACGATTGAACTGACTGAAAAGAGAAGGGATGGAAGTTTTGGATACCGCGGTTTGCGCTGTTAGTATCTCACTTAGTGACGCGGGGGCACTGAATGCTCGATGATTACACAGGTTAGTCTAAAGTTCCAATCTGGTGGTTCCTTTGATGAACGCAATAAGGTATGACAATTTGGTATTGCGAATGTCTTCATGAGTTAATGTTTCACCGCCAAGCTCCAACCTTCGGTTGGACCGGTGAGACCTACAGTACAACAAGAAGTGCTCGGCGGTTTCCTCTTCGGAATTGCAGCTTTCACAGATTGGACTCTCGGTTAGCCCAATCAAGTGAAGATGTCGGTTTAGTGTGCAGTGACCGGTTAGCATGCCAACCACCGCACTCAGTTCTGATCTTTTTAGAGTCATAAGCTGTCTGGTGTATCTCAGAGTAGCACCATGAATAAACATCTTGCTCTGTCTACAACCTTCTGTAGACGCCCATTTTGCCTGGAGTTCTTCCATTAACCACTTTTTCACTGAAGTTTTGCCGACCGATGGGCTGGCACCCAGGGCAGGTTCTGGGCCAAAAAATGGCTTGAATTTGCCCTTTTTGGCCAGCTCGTCAGCCTTGGTGTTCCCCTCGAAACCTGAATGACCGGGAATCCATGTGAGGCACAGTTGGTTCACTGCCCCCACTCGGTTGAGTGCATCACGACATTCGTCAACCAATCTGGAAGTAGTTTGACATGAGTTCAGAGCTTGCAGTGCCGCACGACTGTCTGTAAACATGGTAATATTTTCAAAAAGTATATTTCTTTGTCGTATCAGTTCCGCTGCTTTCATGATTGCGAAAACCTCAGCTTGGAAAACTGCAGTTGTGCACCCAAGAGCAAGGCTCAAGTTTTGGCCAAGGAACCATACTCCAGCTCCAGTAAAACCGTTTTTGGGGTTTTTGGCTCCGTCAGTAAATATCTTGAGTCCTGCATGATTACTGATCCACGTGTGACCATGCTCAGCCCAAAACGGCCTGTCACGCAGATTGACGCTAAAAGTATCACGAAATCTGTTTTTGCGCACCATTCTGTCACCGGGCATAAGTAGAACAGGTACATGGTCAAATGTTTCATCTCGAATTCTCATGTGGCTCATTTTGCCATAATTGGATTGAGGCCACATACCTGAGTCAACCAGTCTTGATGCCGCCATCATTGCCTCCGCTTTTACGACCAGGTCAAGCGGCGGGAGGCAGAGTAACGCTTCGAGTGCAGCTGTAGGAGTTGATCTAAAGGCACCTGAGATAAAAAGGCAACCGAGCCGTTGTATTTTGCTCAGCTGCCTTTTTACCGTCACTAAAGTTGTTCTGGGCCACCAAACGATTGAGCCATAAAGTAACATCGGTTTAATTACGCAGTTGTACAGCCACCGACAGAGTTTTGGTTGCAAACCCCATCTGAAGCTGGCGACTCTGCGGCACTGGAATAGCGCATGAACTGCCTTTCGACATTGGTTGTCGATGTGAGCTTTCCATCTCAACTGACTGTCCAGAGTCACACCCAAGTACTTCACTGTATCTGAAAAAGACAGAACAGTGCCATTTATTCTGATCGGTTGAATTCCTGCCCTGAGTCGTTTCCTGGTGAATATCACAACATCAGTTTTCGCTGGATTTATGACAAAACACAAAACCATGATTTCTGCACCAAGCTGTAGTTATATCCAGACCCTGCTGGATCTGAGCACAGAGTACACCTAAATCACTACCACTTGCAAGTAGCACTCCATCATCCGCATATGCCTGAACAAAAAGGTCAGTATGTCTGGATAGCTCATTTAGGAGTTTATCCATGACAAAACACCAAAGTAATGGTGATGAAACACCACCCTGGGGACAACCGCATGAAGTCAGGACCTGAAGTTTGCTACCATTTAGTTCCGCCACAACAACTCTTGATCTGAGCATATTATCCGCCCAACTTTGTACGCAATGAGGCAATTCTCGTCTAACCAGTTCTGAAGTGATTACATCAAATCTAGCATGATCGAAAGCACCAGCCACATCAAAGAATGCGCCAATACTGTAAGTTTTTGCTTCGATTGAGTCTTCTATTCTCGAAACCAGAGTGTGAAGGGCAGTCTCAGTTGACTTGCCCGCTTGGTACGCGTGTTGGTTCGCATGAAGTGGATAGCTGCACTTTATGTGCTCCCTGATAGAAATATCTATGAGTCTTTCTAGAGTTTTGAGCAAGAACGACATCAAGCTGATGGGTCTATAAGACTTTGCTTGTGTGTAGTCCTTCTTGCCCGGCTTTGGAATGAATATCACCTTGACATACGTCCATGATACGGGTATGTACGACAGGGCGATACATGCACGAAATATTTTCTCCAGTGACGAGCCCAAAATATCCAAACCTTTCTGTAGTAACGCCGGGAAAATGCCATCCTGTCCAGGTGATTTGAATGGTTCAAATCGACCAATGGCCCACTTGAGTCTGCGCTCGTCAACGATCAGTCTGGCAGTGTTCCAGTCCGGTTGAGTGCCACTTGCCTGATTCATCAAGTAGGTACCGTGAGTGCTTGGTGCAAGACTATTACCTGGGAAATGCGCGTCCAGTAAAACTTGGAGTGTTTCTGGGGCAGACTTTGTGTGTCCGCCCCCTGGTTTCTCGAGTGATCCTAAGCGTGCAACAGGGTCTGAAATCAGTACTTTTTGGAGTCTAGCAGTTTCTCTGCACGAGTTAATGTCACCACAGTAGTTTCTATGATCTTGAGTTTTTGACCGACGAGTTTCGCGTTGGTACTCAGCCGTGCACTCTCGGTAGTCTTTCCAATAGTCGTGCCAATAAATATGACCATGTTTCCGTGCATGCTTGGCAATTCGCTGAAGTTTTCGGCACTTTTTCCTGAGTTTCTCCAACTTACTAGACCACCAAGGAACATTGAAGTCGTGCCGCACCCGTTTTCTTGGGCAGGCGGACTCAAACGATTCTATAATTGACTCATTAAGTACTGTCACCAAACTTTCGATCTTTTCGGCTGAGTCGATTATCATGTCCTGATCCGTGAAGGTGTCTGCAAGCTTTAAGTTGTAAGCTATCCAGTCAGTTTTACGCGGATTGCGCCTGTAAGTAACCTCAGGTTTGTCTGAAGACAACTTGAATCTAATGTACTTGTGATCGGAGAGTGATTCTTCATCAGAAACACACCAGTCTCGGACAAGGTGGGTTGCTGATTGAGAGACTAGAGTGATATCCAGCACCTGTGACTGAGTTTTGGTCACAAATGTTGGCTTAGAGCCTCTATTTATGACCTGCAAGTCACAGCTTACCAGATATTCCAAGAGTTCCTCGCCTCGGTCATTGACATCAGTGCTACCCCACACAGTGTGATGCGCGTTTGAGTCAAATTTTTTGAAGCTGTATTTTGTGATAATGTTGGTGCACTTATTTTTGCCAGCGTAAAAGTTGTTAATTTTGTGTAGCTGTTCATTTTACCGATGCGCCAACTTTATCACAAAATACAGCTCAACCAAAATTTGCCCACACCGAGCCAATTTCGTGCCAATAGACTTGACTTCATAGTTGATACGGACGTATAAATTCACTATGTGTACGTTGAAACATGAATGGTCACATCTCAAACTGATTCAATTGATCATTTCTGGTTTCGTGTGAGAATCATTTGCTGCCAGTTAAAAATCAGTGGAAACTCCCAACGCTATATTCTTGAAAAAAACCGAACACAAATAAGGCAGGTCTTTCAAAAGTTGTCTTTCGATATTCGCAACAGTGCTTTGGCTTACCATTGGCACTGCGTTGCTGTAACTGAATGTTTCAGACTTGTCAATTTGCGTGGCACCGTAGTTGCCGGCTGCCGCCAGGTGACCTTTCTGACAGTGCAGGTGGTTGTTCTGCAATGCAACAAGAGAAATATTACGGAATTAGCGCAACATATAAACCCGGTTGCACAACTGCTTCACAATAACTTTTTAAATGAAATGGACGCGAATCGTATGAAAAAAATTGAACATGAAACCGCCACGGAATTACCAGCAACTTCATGTTGGGAAACGCTTCTATGCCTCACATAAGAGCTTTCATCATCCTGCATCCTACCACAGTAGCATTTGTTATCAGTGCGCTGGAATTGCTACCTATGTACGTGCGTACTCTGTCAGTTTGCTTTGTGTTTGGCAGTTCATCCGCTGTCCACCCACAATGCACGGCTGCCTTGATTTTAGATGTTTGAAGACAAGTTTGATATTTGACATGTTTGATGTTTGACATGTTTGAGTCATTTGACACACGTAAAAGATAGGCAAAAAAGAGTCATTTGAAAAAAATCAAACATTGCTATGCTTATACACTACTGTCAAACTTGAAAATCAAACATTGCTCCAAAATCAAACATTGCTTGAATCGCTGTCAACGGTAGGAGACCATAGAATCTGCACAATACTGCCGGGTGTCACCACACCAGGGTTGGGCAAAAAAATTTTTTTTTTTAAATTTTTTAAAAAAAAAAGGTTTTTGAAAAAAAAAATTTTTTAAAAAATTTTCGGGGGAACAAAATGTTCTAAAACGTCCAAAAAATGGCCTTTTTGGGGGTTATTTTTTGTCATTTTTTCTCAAGGGTCGAAAAATTTTCTTCACAAAATCACCTTTGGGGCATGTATTTGGTACCTAAGATACCCCAAATGATGTTATTATACCTTCCCTTGATACATGGGACACAGTATGCATGTGCCTACATGGTACTTCGATGTCATACCCCATCAGGTCGGTCATATACGACTGATTCAGCTACCCGACAAGTATTTCTGCAGCTTATATTCTCAATTCTGTGTGGTTTATGAGTGAATCTTGCTTATTCGGCCACAAACTGTTGTGTCCGATACCACAGAGCAGCAATCAGCGGTCCATATCAAGCACAGACTGTTGGATCGCACCGAAATGACGTAAACACCCTTGATAAGTGATGCAAACCAAGTCACAAAAGTGACTTGCCAATTAAAGTTGCATTTTTTTCGCGATTTTGCGCGTTTTTTAGGCAAATTTGGTAAAATTTCCCCGAATCTCAGACTTTTTAAAAAAAAATTTTTTAAAAAAAAAAATTTTTTTTTTAAAAAAACTTGTTTAAAAAAAATTTTTTTTCCAACCCTGTTGGTACGCATGTACCATTTGAAAGCTTTTTTCTTCATATTTCGCGTTTTTTACTTCTATATTTCAAATTTATATCTTATTTGATTTATTTGAGTTTTTGCACCTCCAGTGCCAGGTGAATGCAAACGCCCGCAGGCAATGTGGCAAATCCTGTTAGAAAAAACATGAAAATCTAACGTGAATTGAAATCACAGGTTCACGATGTACATGTATAAATAAGCAAAGTACAGTCGTATTGTCCAGTAAATACTGAATTGTTACAGAAATTGCATACATAACATTTCGGAACATAATCGTGAAAGATCAACCAGAATTTTCCATGACTCATTTGAATGGTGTGTTGGTGGTCAATGCCTGGAACTTTAAGAACTCAGATATGTACAGTGATAACATCGATGAAGTTGATGGTACATGATGAATTTCTGGACCAACCTGTTATCGAGGGGGTGGGAATTACCGTACGTCCAAGTTCAGTGAGAGTGGTCAACTGTACAGCCGTGACTCGATGACAGCTAAATATCAAGGTCTGAAATTGTATTGTTGTTTATTGATGTCAGGTTATTTAGAACATGGTCAAACAGCTCCTTCGAAAGAACGGTTTTCTTGAATTTGGAATAGGGAAGGTCGATCACAGCCTGTGGTAGTGCGTTGAACATCAGTGCTGTTGAATACATGGCACTTTGCTGGTATCGCGTCGTGTTCGGCTTGTCCAATTTGATCGATTTCGTGTGGTTGGTTCGTGCGCTGGCTCGGGTCTCACATTCACTCAGAAGAGCGAACAGCTCGGGCAGACTAAACCTGATTCCATTAACGTATTGATAGACTGTACAAAGTCTGATTGCGAATACTTGTCTGTGGAATGGGAGCAACCCAACAGCCTTGAGCAAATCATGGTATGACGTATCACGTTGCCAGTTATTCAGGATAGCCCTACAAGCAAACTTTTGGGTGCGCTCAATTGTGATTTTGACACTTTTTCTGATTGGATAGCTTGAGCTGCAACCATAGAGCATTACGGATTGCAACAGAGATATATGCAGGCATTTCAGACTATTTATTGGCACACTGCCACGGAAGGCTCTAGTCAGGAACCCAATGGTCTTTTTTACCTTAGCGCTTACTTTGTGACAATGCAGATTGTAGTTCAGGTGTTCATCGACCAGTATGCCCAAGTATTTGTATGAATTAACTTGTTCAATATTTACACTGTTTATAACAATATTCACAGTGGGCCTGGTTGAGTGCATGCGTCGGAACACAACGAGTTTGGTTTTTTTTTCATTCACTTTCAGCATTTTACCTTCAAAGAAGGCGGTGATTTGGTCAATGTCAGTTTGCAAGTGTGAGATGCACTTGTCTGTAACAGCTGGGTGAATGAGCACAAGATCATCGGCAAATTTGATCATTTTGGTGCTAGTACTAAGCGTCAATTTGAAAATACTGTTCACATAAGCAATGAATAGTAATGGTCCCAGTACACTTCCTTGCGGTACTCCGCTTGTAATGCTTATCATTTCGGATTTGGACTTCCCGGCACGAACACACATTTTGCGATTTGAGAGATAGCTTCGTAAGAGCAAAATAAAATAGCTTGGAATCGGGTAGTCAGTGATCAGACAGTTGATCAATGAATTGAAAGGAACCGTGTCAAACGCCTTTCATAAATCAATAAATGTGGCATAAACGAAAGGGTTTTTGTCCAGTTCACTGGTTATTAGTGAATCAAAATGCCATAGTGCATCACTGCAGCCTCTTCCTGTCCGAAACCCGAATTGAAACCCACTTAGCTGTGGTTCAATGTACGGTAATAGAACCTTGTATATATGCCTTTCGAAGCACTTTTCTGTGATATTTAGCGCAGTTGTCATCTGTCCCACTTTATGTGGCCGCCGGACACACAAATTTTCGGGTGGCTGAAAAACACCTTTCTACTGGGTGGATCGAGCTGAAATTTTCAGCGTTTTGTAACGGCTGGACTGCCACTCCAAAACAATCAAAACATCATTAAAAACCAATCACACGTCACCACGCCAGAACCCCCGTTTTTAACACACAAGGTATAGGCAAAAACCACTAAATCCAGCCTGGTGATGTTTCACTTGAGAATTTCGAAAAAAAATTTCCGCGGTCTCTCATCCTATCGAACTGTCCTTCCGATAGACATATTACAAACCCCGCAACACAAAACCGCGATCGTTCGGTTCCCAACCAAGGTATACGGAGATTAACGGCCGTTAACCCCGTGATGAAGGTGAGCAATCAGCTTGTAAAACCGTGTACTGTATATTCGTTGGACACTGAACAAGTACAGCAGGTCTCTGCAGCTCATACCTGACACGGCGCGGCAGAGTTCGCAGCACTCGAAGTTGTCTGCAATGTGCCCGTTGGCTCCACTCTGACGTCTGGTCGATTGGCATCAGGGTTGTTTCAAAAAAAAAGTGGTCAATTAAAAAATTTTTTTTAAAATTTTTTTTGAAACTCAGATTTTGCTTTTTTTAATAAAAAAGGTGCCCAAAATGGGCTAAAATGTCCAAAAATGGCCTTTTTCGAGGCAAAAAATGGCACTTTTTTCTGTGGACGAGACAATTTTTCCAAAATCGGGCCTGCGGCGCCCTGTATTGTCCCCAAATCCGTACAGGGATGCGCGGGGCTGGTCTTTTATAGTGACGTGGCACACTATAATGTACAACTACATGCTACTACACATGGATATATGCAGGTCTGGTGCAAAACCGGTCGCGCAAAGTCAATCTGACGCGCAAGATTTGGGCTGTAATCGATATTTTGATGGTCGTATATCAGATATACGGCATTAGATGCATTAAAATACGTTGTACGGCATGCTACAATACATCAGAGTAACATCGTTAGTGAACATCAACCTCAGACTGGTCGGAGACCATGGAATCTGCACAATACTGCCGGTTGTCACCACACAAGTTCGGTCCGAGGCGAAAATTTTTCAATTTTTGAAAAATATGTTGTATCGATTTCATTTATCCTGAAACGTCGTTTGCAACACTTTTTCTAATAAAAAAATTTTTCGTCGAAAAAAAATCAAAATTTTTTTTAAAAAAAAGCTCGTTAAAGGGCTCGGGACATAACCGAAGGAAGGGTAGCAGGACATATTGTTACATACCGTTGGAAAGCATTCCGACAGCGCTGAGCGTGGCCTCAAAATTTAGGGACAAACTTGTGTTCTCGAAAAACAAGACTGATTTTTGGAACGTTTCGCAATCTCACCGTGTGAAGCAGTGCTTTGAGCGACTGAAGTTGCAATGATAAGTTATTCAGAAGCTGTTGTAATCCAATCCACGTGTTACTTGACCTTCGACTCACTTGGGGTTTCTGCACCGGTCGTTCCAATTTGTGCAAAAATTCACTTTTTTCTGGAACGAAAAGTCGCTCTACCAAGAGATAGCGAATCTCCAAGGAGCTTAAAATTTGGGCGTGACATAGGCTGTCGGAATGCTTTCCAACGGTATGTAACAATATGTCCTGCTACTCTTCCTTCGGTTATGTCCCGAGCCCTTTAATAAAAATTTTTTTTTCAACCCTGATTGGCATACTGGCGTGCGTCGTGCGTAAGGAACTTAATTTCTTTGTAGCAATCGTAAATGTGTCTGTAAAGAAAGTGTCTGAGCTGACATTCCAACGTCTGTTGCAGTTTGAATCAGTGGTTAATAAAAAAATCATTTTATTCGAACCCCATTTTAAAAAAAAATTTTAGGTAAAAATTTTTTTTACTTTACATCCAGAATCTGCCCAACACGATAAAGAATGAGCGCTCAAGTACAAAATAGGGGTATTTTTGTTACATAATGTGTTCTAAGTGCATATAAAGCACAGGTGATACGAAAAACCATGCTATCCAATGGTCGATAAGTACCAACCATAGTCAGGTACACACCCGTACTCTTCCCCAGGTGGTGCGGGTGTGATGGTATGGCTTTCTGATATTCGGGATGGGAATTTTGGGTGAAACTATGACGTCTAGGTACACGACCAATGCAAATAAGCTGCACATAGTGTGAAATTGGAGTGAATATTACATCGAGTCATTCCTTTCAGGTCTGGAGCATGGGCAAAAAAATGCCCACCCAGTCACATGTTCGTGTGTAGTCATATGAGAGGCCCTGCGAGTGTGTGCACTGTGTCTAGATGCCACAAAACAACGATTATGGCACCCAATGCACCTACGGCAGGGTAAGGTGATGTCAACAGCAGCAATTTTTATGCAAAAGTAGCACTTTTAGAGCAAAAAAATAGAGAAGTTTTCGAATTTTGAAATAATAAAAAAAAATTTTAAACTTTCGGAACGAACTTTTAAAAGAAAAATTTTTTTCAATAAAAATTTTTTTTTCAAAACAATGGTTTGAATGGCGTTCAGTTTCGCGAACGCCAAAGAAAGGTTGCGCAATGTTCAAGCAAGCAGCCGATTGGAACATTGATGCTGACACGTTTGCATCTGTATCTGCCGAAGAAAAAGATTTCATAATATCAAGTGACTGTTCACCAAAGATCCGGAGTGAGCTTGCCCTTAAAAACGCGTTAAAAACCGCCAGGTCAACATAATATTTTGCTATAGAAATTGGAGGACAGCCCAGCAATATCTCGATTACCTGGCTTGAAGGTGACCGTTGCTCAGGCGGAATGGGAATGTGTTTGTCGCCAACGTGAAATCTAAAAAATGAAATGAAGTGCTGTATATCTTCGTTTTTCGCACTGCAGCATTTACAACAGCATGTGTTCCGATGTTTAAAGTCACAACAGTGGCGAAATCCAGCTCATGTTGGCGTAGTTTGCCTTTATATGAAAAATTGCTTACTGTGGAATGTTCTGATGCTCATAGCGAACATACGCCGAGCGTTCGACCGAACTTCACACCCAGCGCTTGCAAGGTGTGTGTGTGTGTGTGTGTGTGTGTGTGTGTGTGTGTGTGTGTGTGTGTGTGTGTGTGTGTGTGTGTGTGTGTGTGTGTGTGTGTGTGTGTGTGTGTGTGTGTGTGTGTGTGTGTGTGTGTGTGTGTGTGTGTGTGTGTGTGTGTGTGTGTGTGTGTGTGTGTGTGTGTGTGTGTGTGTGTGTGCGCGCGAAGATTCTTACATTTTGCATCGTATGTTTGTTCAGAAACAAAGTGTAGCGTATTAGTGTTGATGTTGCAGTACAAGTTAGTGTTAATGTGCAGTTGTCACGAGCTGATTGATTCTGAACGCACACAAAAGACTGTGTTGTTGATCAGAAATGCAACTGCTTCTTGGTATGAATTATGTAGCGTGTATTCGGTTGCCCGCATCGACCTGTTTTCACAGATGGGGCACCAGGTCATCGTCAGTGCGATGCACCAGATGGCTCAAAAACACACGAGCCAGGCATTTTATGCGGTTTCATCAAACAACAATTATTCCCACAGGTCCAATGTCATCACACTGAACGAGACAGCACCCAGGAACATGCCACCGCATGTAGCCTGGCAAGCTCCCAGGGGCATGCCACCGCATGCTACCGGGTTGGAGCCAGGGTTGGATTTAAAAAAAAAAGTAAAAAATTTTTTGTAAAAAAAAAATTTTTTTTAAAAAAAAAAGTTGGCCACTTTTTTTATTTTAAAATTTTAAAAAGTAAGTCCACTTTTTTTATTATTTTTCCCCTTTTTTCGTTATTTTCTCACTTTTTTAAGGTAAAAATGTGTGTTTCATGCGTTTTATTGCTCATCATTCTAAAAAAATCGCCTGCGGCGCTTATATTTCAGTTTAAAATGGCGTTGTAATGGACTCATACAGTTCCTAGACATCCCAACAATTGCTGCACGTATAATATAGGACACCCCATACCGTATACTGTGCAGTTATTGAGCTATCGACGTAAGCTATCGACAGACTCCACGTTGCTCGCCTATTTGCAGTTGTGTGGATTTGCCATTTGTTGCTTTTGTCACACAACATGAGTGTGGTGTAGCTCTTTATCTCTCTTCAAATTTATCCCCAAATTCACAAACAGAAGGTTGGTCTTCCTTTTGTCATATATGTATGCCCACAGAGTTACCTTCGGGCGGGTTCTCAAAGTTGTGACCAAATGGGCTAGATCGCAGGTGATCGACATAAACATGCAAGTCAGTGGAGAAGTTCTCTTTAGTGTCCCTCAAAACATACCTAAGTAACATGATTTCAGAAATTTCATTTTTCTAGAAACCAATTTTTTGGGGTCCGGAATAAAAAAAAGTGATTTTTAAAAAAAAATTTTAAAAAGTTTTTTTTAAAAAAAAAAAGTTCGATAATAAAGAAATTTTTTAATCCAACCCTGGTTGGAGCACAGCACCCAGGAACATGCCACCGCATGTAGCCTGGCAAGCTCCCAGGGGCATGCCACCGCATGCTACCGGGTTGGAGCACAGCACCCAGAAACATGCCACCGCATGTAGCCTGGCAAGCTCCCAGGGGCATGCCACCGCATGCTACCGGGTTGGAGCACAGCACCCAGAAACATGCCACCGCATGTAGCCTGGCAAGCTCCCAGGGGCATGCCACCGCATGCTACCGGGTTGGAGCACGAGCGCGACGTTCGGGAATTCAACCAGACGACACTTATCGGTGAGATAATAGTTAGTTTTTCATTCTTTTTATCCGGTTGCATTTCTGATCAGCGCAGTGCTGCAAATTAGTGTGTGTGCAACGTGATCAAGTAGAAGATTCCACCCAAATATCTGTGTGCCAATGTAATGCACGTCCGTCTTCATTACATCCTGTTTCAGCGGCTTGTCATTACAGAGGCTTGTGTGGCACTCGTAAAATTGAATGTTGGTTGTAAATGGCTGGTGCTTTAGTGCGCATAATTACATGAAATGAACTATGTAGTTGATGATCATGTTGCATGCAGTATTTGCATGAGTTGCGTCTCTTGAATGCGACCCCTTTGAATCCTTGGTAGTTTGCTAAACCCGAATCTATACTCGTAGCGAATATGCCTAATAACGAGTATCGACTGTAATAAGACCAAAATTATTTGAAATAAAGGCCGCTCTTCAATATCAGACAAACTTCACTGTTAAAGGGCTCGGGACACAACCGAAGGAAGGGCAGCAGAGCGCAGTGCTGTACATTGTTGGAAAGCACTGTGACAGCATCAGGGTTGGGCAAAAAAACGACGGCGTTTTTTCTTAAAAAAACGACGTTTTTAAAAAAAACGCCTGGGTCGTTTTTCGATTTTTTTAAACCCTGAATTTCCCTGATTTTCTCTGATTTTTCAGGGAAAGTACCCTGATTATCAAGGAAAATCAATTTTTTGTCCCATGTTTTTTCAAAAAATTTTCGACCAATTTTTACTTTGTCGAGATACGTCGATATACGGAGTTTGACTTTCAGTGATGACCCCGGCCAAAGTTGGTCCCACGATGCGGGTCTGATATGGAGTCTTAGCAACTCTCTAGAAAAGGGTTGAAACCCGTTTATTTTGCCTCAGAACACATAGAATTACTTCATTTAACCACGTTTTCTTCCCAACATGAGCGTTTTCCAATTTTTTGGGGACATATTTTGGTCATCTGGGCGTTTTAAAAAAACGTTTTTTTTTTAAAAACGATTTTTTGAAAAAAAAACCGTTTTTTGCCCAACCCTGGATAGCATATGTTACGCACAAATGTTAAGCTCCTTAGAGATTCGCTATCTCTTGGTAGTGCGACTTTTCGTTCCAGAAAAAAAGGAAATTTTTTCACAACTTGAAACGACCGGTGCGGAAACCCCAAATTAGTTGAAAGTCAAGTAACACGTGGGTCTCTTCCCACCCTGGCATCCATATGCACGGGGTTGCAATTCGCCAGAAACCGGCGGAGCCGTCGAATCCGACTGTTGAGAACACAGATTTTGAATCCGAAAATTTCAGCAAATTTAATCCCGGATCCGTCGGATCACTACCGTTCCCTTTCTTTCGGCGTCCTGACCCCATAAACAACATTAATAATAATATTCCCATCGTGGTGACCCCAGGTGTTTGAGGCCGATCGTTCAGCTGATAGTGGTGATCCCATTGACAATGTTGCCGAGTTTTGAGTTTTGGCCCGGGGGTTCCATCTTCGAAAAAAGGTTCAAAATCGCGATGTGTGTTCATTTTCCTCGAATAGAACACCCGGGCTCTGTTTGGTAACATTTTCGAGCGAAGGTTTCCGATATTTGTTGAACTCATCAGCTGCATTGCCGAATATTGTTACGTTGCTTCAGGTACAGTTCAAGGAACGTGTGATTTAATCTTAGAATGGTTTCCGTTAAAAAAAGCAAAAAATAACCATTGCCTTTCGAGACTTTTCGGACAGAAAATCAATGGTTTTTGGGCCGATTTCTTGATTAATTTTATACCTTTTTGACCATTTACCCTCATATTTTCATGCAGACACGGTATGTATGTATGTACATATACATTAGAAGTTGTGCAGTAACCAGAAGTAGTATTAATACAAATAAAATTGTTGTGAATATGTTCTTTTCCTTTATTCGCATTATTTTTTGTTTTATTTGTGATGCCGGCATTTTCGACAGGTCACACCAATAATGTAAATGTTCCTAGGTTACGGTAATGTTATAGGCATATACATTTGAAATTGTACTGGACCCAGAGGGAGTCTTAATACAAAAAAGTGTTGCGGGTACCAGAGGGAGTCTTAATACAGGTGTTGCGCGTATGTTCTTTTTCTTTATTCGCATTAATTTTTTATTTTATTTCAGATGCTTGCATTTTCATCAAGTCGCATCATAATTTTTATGTAGGTTACGATAACGCATATACTTTGGAAATTGTGCAGTAACCAGGGGGAGTATTAACACGAATAAAAGACACGAATTGCTCGCGTAAAACATTGCTGCTCTCTGGCAGGCCACATGCACATGGAGCCAGAATCAAATAATTCGGCATTTGATTCTTTATTTGACAGTCCTGTTATTTATGATGCCATTATTCTGCACTGTTCACAACATAACGTTCAACGCTGTTGTTGCTTGCATGAACACCAAGAACACTGTCCAAACACTACAGTACATAAGGGCGAACTTAGGTTAAATCCGGAATCCGGAAACCGGAAATAGTTTGCGTACAAAAATGCTAAACATTTCCGGACTCCGGAAATATTTCCGGAAAACGCAGAAATTTACATACAAAAATAATGCGTTTTCCGGAAATATTTCCGGATTCCGGTTTCCGGATTCAGTCCGCCCTAAAAACTCAAGATGAATGCATTTCGCAATTTGCAAACGTTGCACGATGCACGATGAGTTTCAAGTTTCTGGTTTCAAGTTTTACGCACGCTCACGCAAAAGCCTAACGGAGGTTAGGAAAATAACCAAAATGAATAAGGTATGCGCAAAACAACGAACACAAACAACACAAAGGGTGGCGCTCGAGAAAACCCTAGGGCAGAACGTGTGCGCAGCACAGCACAAACAGCAACCAAATGAATAAGTAAAGAGCGGAAACAAACCAAGATTTCAGATGTTGCAATGGTCAACGGCAACGAAGATGCAATGGTTATACAGTGTTTGATGATACTGATGAGCGATTTTATATTATGACTGGTCTGAAAGTGAGCAAGACCAGCAGCGATTCTAGCAAAGCAGGACCAACAAGTGGGGAAAATTACCTAATTCATGGCAGAAGAAAAATTGGATGCACACACGGGCTTATACTAATGTCGTCAAATCATGTCGTTGTCACATTTTGTCGTCAAATCACATATTATTATTATTATATTATTATAAGTATTATTAGTATTATTTTCGTGCTCATTTGGGGCTCATTGGCTCACGGGCAATTGAGCAAGACCAGTTTGAGCAAGACCACTTTGAGCAAGAAAAAAAGAGCAGAGCCAAAAGGGCAAAGCCCAAATAAGGGCAAGACCAAAAGGGCAAGACCGAAAGGGCAAGACCAAAAGGGCAAAGCCCAAATAAGAGCAAGACCAAAAGGGCAAAGCCAAAATAAGAGCAAGACCAAAAGGGCAAGACCAAAAGGGCAAAGACCAAAAGGGCAAAGTCCAAAAGGGCAAAGTCCAAGAGGGCAAGACCAAAAGGGCAGCACCAAAAGGGCAAGACCAAAAGGTCAAGACAAAAAGGGCAAGACCAAAAGGGCAAAGTGCAAATATCGCATTACAATCAGGGTTGGGCAAAAAACGTTTTTTTCCAAAAAATCGTTTTTTTTAAAAAACGTTTTTTTTAAAACGCCCACTTGACCAAAATATGCCCCCCAAAAAATTGGAAAACGCTCATGTTGGGATGAAAACGTGGTGAAATGAAGTAACTCTATGTGTTCTGAGGCAAAATAAGCGGGTTTCAACCCTCTTCTAGCGCGTTGTTAAGACATATCCCATATCAGACCCGCATCATGGGACCAACTTTGGCCGGGGTCATCATTGAAATTCAAATTCCGTATATCGACGTATCTCGACAACGTAAAAATTGGTGGAAAATGGGACAAAAAATGATTTTACTTGATCATCAGGGAACTCCCTGAAAAATCAGGGAAAATCAAGGAAATTCAGGATTTAAAAAAACGTAAAACGACCCAGGCGTTTTTTTTAAAAAAAACGTCGTTTTTTTAACAAAAAAAACGCCGTCGTTTTTGTTTGCCCAACCCTGATTACAATACGTTGTTAAGGCAATTGCATCTTGATTCCACATTATATTTGTAGCGTTTTAGCATGTAAAATTCACCTTGTTAATAAAACCGGAACACGGAAATATCTCTGGAAAACGCATTATTTTTGCATGTAAATTTCTGCGTCTTCCGGAAATATTTCCGGAATCCGGAAATGTTTTGTATTTTTGTATGCAAGCCATTTCCGGATTTGACCTAAGTTCGCCCCTAGCACTCTGCATTTTAAATTTTGTTTCACATGTGTCCAATGCACTTGAATGAATTTATTGACTTGAGTAATAAATGCACAAAAACGAACAGATTTTCGTTTACACTAAACGCTGCACAACATAACACATCAAAATCAACAAAGGTTATCGAATCAGATGAGACGAAAGGATATGCCATGTTGCGAGGTTAGCGGTGACATCAGCATTCTGACATTCGCAGCTTTTCATGTGCCTGTGTGCATTTCTGCACGGTGAAACTTGAGTCAACTATGTGATTTTCAGCACTGACGCAAAATATTTGCCACCAAGAAAAATAAGTCAACTCAGCTCAAAAGGATGCAATTGACCCAAGAAAGCCATGATTTATGCTGAACGGTATATGAACAAACGAACCGAAATAATAAACAAATGCGCGTTGTGTGCTGGTGTAAAATCTTGTGATCGTACGACTTAATTCGAATTGCACGTCGAATTGTACACGACATTTTTGAAATAAGATGTCAATACATTTACCAGGCGGCATGGCACTAATTGCGACAATTGGGCTTTGCCCTTTTCATCCTGCCCTTTTGGTCTTGCTCTTTTGGTCTTGCCCTTTTTGTCTTGACCTTTTGGTCTTGCCCTTTTGGTGCTGCCCTTTTGGTCTTGCCCTTTTTGTCTTGCTCTTATTTGGGCTTTGCCCTTTTGGTCTTGCCCTTATTTGGGCTTTGCCCTTTTGGCTCTGCTCTTTTTCACTTGCTCAAACTGGTCTTGCTCAATTGCCCGGCCGAGATTTGTTGAACTCATCAGCTGCATTGCCGAATATTGTTACGTTGCTTCAGGTACAGTTCAAGGAACGTGTGATTTAATCTTAGAATGGTTTCCGTTAAAAAAAGCAAAAAATAACCATAGCCTTTCGAGACTGTTCGGACAGAAAATCAATGGTTTTTGGGCTGATTTCTTGATTAATTTTATACCTTTTTGACCATTTACCCTCATATTTTCATGCAGACACGGTATGTATGTATGTACATATACATTAGAAGTTGTGCAGTAACCAGAAGTAGTATTAATGCAAATAAAATTGTTGCGAATATGTTCTTTTCCTTTCTTCGCATTAACTTTTTTGTTTTATTTGTGATGCCGGCATTTTCGACAGGTCACACCAATAATGTTAATGTTCCTAGGTTACGGTAATGCTATAGGCATATACATTTGAAATTGTACAGGACCCAGAGGGAGTCTTAATACAAAAAAGTGTTGCGGGTACCAGAGGGAGTCTTAATACAGGTGTTGCGCATATGTTCTTTCTCTTTATTCGCATTAATTTTTCATTTTATTTCAGATGCGTGCATTTTCATCAAGTCGCACCATAATTTTTATGTAGGTTACGATAACGCATATACTTTGGAAATTGTGCAGTAACCAGGGGGAGTATTAGCACGAATAAAAGACACGAATTGCTCGCGTAAAACATTGCTGCTCTCTGGCAGGCCACATGCACATGGAGCCAGAATCAAATAATTCGGCATTTGATTCTTTATTTGACAGTCCGTTATTTATGATGCCATTATTCTGCACTGTTCACAACATACGTTCAACCTGTTTTGCTTGCATGAACACCAAGACACTGTCCAAACACTACAGTGCATAAAAACTCAAGATGAATGCATTTCGCAATTTGCAAACGTTGCACGATGCACGATGAGTTTCAAGTTTCTGGTTTCAAGTTTTACGCACGCTCACGCAAAAGCCTAACGGAAGCTAGGAAAATAACCAAAATGAATAAGGTATGCGCAAAGCAACGAACACAAACAACACAAAGGGGGCGCTCGAGAAAACCCTGGGCAGAACGTGTGCGCAGCACAGCACAAACAGCAACCAAATGAATAAGTAAAGAGCGGAAACAAACCAAGATTTCAGATGTTGCAATGGTCAACGGCAACAAAGATGCACTGGTTATACAGTGTTTGATGATACTGATGAGCGATTTTATATTATGACTGGTCTGAAAGTGAGCAAGACCAATTCAGCAGCGATTCTAGCAAAGTTATTATTTTCGTACTCATTTGGGGCTCATGTATTATTGCTTGTTCGACGACTTTATTTGACGACATGATTTGAGGACCGCAAAACTGTTAGCCCACACGCGTGCCCAAAAAGAAAGGTTCACCACTAGTTTAATGATATGTGGAGAAGCATGACGAACTAACTGCTAATGGAGATCCTATAATGGAAAGCCCAAACCATCCAAGACGAAGGAATATCCGGTGACGAATATCCGGAATCAATACGACTCTATTTCCGGAAGCTAGAACACGACGACGCAATATCCGGAATATCCGGTTCTAACTATTGTGTGGTTCACCTGAGGATGATGTTGTTGATGATGATGATAACATCAAAGTGGTGTCGCGGGTTAACCCAGCACTCCGTCACACTCCAAACGCTCTTTCCAAAAATTCGCTTAAAAACCTTTGGAAATGCGCCCAAGGGTAAAAATGCGCACCAAAAAAGTGTAGTCGTAACATACATGTGTAGTGGCATGCAGTAGTACACTATCGGCGCCACATCACTATGAAAGACCAGCCCCGCGCTTCCCTTACGGATTTGGGGACAATACAGGCGCCGCAGGCGCGATTTTGGAAAAATTGTCCCGTCCACAGAAAGAAAGTGCCAATTTTTTGCCTTGCAAAAGGCCATTTTTGGACATTTCAGCCCATTTTGGGCAACTTTTTTCCATTAAAAAAGCAAAATCTGAGTTTCAAAAAAACTTAAAAAAAAATTTTTTAGTTAACCACTTTTTTTGAAACAACCCTGGTCTCACAACACTGAGCTTCACACACGAAAAACACGCAGAACACCAAACAACACTCCAAAAGTGGGCGCGTTGTCTTCTAAATCGACGAATCATGTGTGGAGGAACGCGCGGAAGCTGGCCACAAAGGGTGGAAAATGTAAATTTCAGGAAGAAAACATTATTACATATAAGCAGCCAGTTATGTACGCACCTGCAGTGTCCTTTGAATAAGGAAGCTATATTTTCGGACCATCCTGTGTTGGCGCACCAATTTAAACCGGTTAGCTAATTTAAAGGTGAGTAGCAAACATTTCGTATTGGTCGCACGCGGTCCATTGGCAAGTCAACAATTACCAGGTTAACCAGAAGGAGGAACAGGTCTCGAAATGTCGAAAATATAAATAAAACTAGCAAAAGGAAAATCGCTCATTTTTTGTCGTTTTTTTGGAAGGAACAAAAAGTTTTTCTTTAATTGAACAAATTTTAAAAAAATGGGATTTGAATAAAAAACAGTTTTATAAATCACTGTCTAGAAGTAAATATGAATATGTAGAGAAAGCAAGCTTTTAACAACAATGCGCTGTTTCAGAGTTTTTGACCGGTATTGGGTGGAATTCACAAAACAAGTCAGTTCACCATTAACCTCACCGTCAAAGTTCAAAGTTATATGTTTCGGGCTTACGCTGGCTGCTGCAGTGTAGACACGATTTTGCAAGCGAAGGGTCAGTTGAGGCGTTCTTATGCGTCTGGATGCTTTTCTCTCCTTATTATTATTGTAAGGATGTAACACAAGCGTTTTGAAACAGCACCTCCCAGTTTTATAATTTTATGAAAGAAGGCAGAGATAACAGGTGTCACCAACGGCGGTGCAAGATTAACTGCCGGTCAGTGATCGCAACATTATTCAACACAACTGGCAGAAGATCCTAAAAGCCGGAAACTCTTCTAAAACGCTTGTGTTACTCCCTAAGTAATACTTTGTTGATAACCGTCCCATCACTCACGCGTCAAAGTTGCACTTCGTTTGGAACCGCGTCTGTCATCCCGGTGCGCTGAATTGCTTGCTTCGGTGGGTAGGGGTTGCTTTGTTTTGTGATTCCTGGCCCGCCCCTCCCCCCCCTTCCCTCTTGTTGTGCCCTCCGCCCCTCGTCGCGCCCGCGGCCGTTGTCGCCCCTTGGTTCGCGCCGTTCGTTTCGTCTTTCCCCGCCCCCCCCCCCCCCCCGAAAACAGCACATACTTCGTCCAGGGTTGGCCAAAAAAACGTTTTTTCTCATAAAATTGCGTTTTTTTTAAAAAAACGTTTTTTTTTAAAACGCCCAGATGTACAAAATATGCCAACAAAAAAATTTGAAAACGATCATGTTTTTAAGACAACTTGGTTAAATGATGTACTTCTAGGTGTTGTGTGGCCCAGAAAACGGTTTTCAACCTTTTTCTAGCGAGTTGTTAGGGTCCCATCATGGGACCAACTTTGGCCGGGGTCATCACGGACAGTCAAACTCCGTATATCGACGTATCTCGACAAAGTAAAAATTGGTCGAAATTTTTTTGAAAAAAATGGGACAAACAAATTGATTTTCCTTGATAATCAGGGTACTTTCCCTGTAAAATCAGGGAAAATCAAGGAAATTCAGGGTTTGAAAAAACGAAAAACGACCCAGGCGTGTTTTTTTTTTTAAAAAGTAGTTTTTTTAAGAAAAAAAGCCGTCGTTTTTTTTTTGCCCAACCCTGGGTGCGGTACATGTTTCGAGGTCGAGATCGAGACAGGCTTTTGGATCCGGTACTGTCCAGAGCCAGACCAGGAACTCAAATCTAATCAAGGCTGATAGGCAGAACAAGTAGTGTAATCATCTGACAACATGAATGAAGTGCGTAAAATTGAATATCATTTCGCTTCGCAAAGCAAAACTCAGGATATGGTTCCTGTTATGATGCCACGTGGATATAAAACTCTGAAACAAGATTGCTCTCAGATGCCAGATCCAAAAGTATTGATTTATTCTACCGCAGAAAAAAAGCACTGAATTGCCATTTGGTTCGATGACATAGTGAACAACAGACGTAGGAACCATACTGCAGCAGGGTTAGGCAAAAAATTTTAAAAAAAAATTTTTCTTTTAGATTTTTTGAGGGAACAAAATGTTCTAAAACGTTCAAAAATAGTCTTTTTGGGGGTTATTTTTTGTCATTTTTTCTCGAGGGTCGAAAAATTTTCTTCACAAAATCACTTTTGTGGCCTGTATTTCGTACCTAAGATGCCTCAAATGATATTATTATACCTTCCGGTCATACATGGGACACAGGATGCATGTACCTATGGCATGTACCCATGTCATACCCCCAGGGTTGGGCAAAAAAACGACGGCGTTTTTTCTTGAACGACGTTTCTGGGTCGTTTTTCGTTTTTTAAATCCTGAATTTCTTTCGCTGATTTTTCAGGCAAAGTGCCCTGATTATCAAGGAAAACAAATTGTTTGTCCCATTTTTTTTTCAAAAAATTTTCGGTTTCAATCTGGTTCCTATCATTGTCGTTCGTTGTGTCATCAAGCCAATATTTGCGTTAAAGGTGCTTTTTCTCTGCGGTCGAGTAAATCAATACTTTTGGATCTGGCATCAGAGAGCCATCTTTCTCTGTTTCATCGCCATGAAAACATAGCACTCATCATCATGCATGATAACCAACACGCTCGAAACTCGAAACACAGTATTTGATGGCTGCTGTTGCAATAAGACATTTGCTGTATTGCATTGTAAAAATTATATACTTCGTTTGGACTAGTAAAATGAAGGATTATAAAAGACGCAATCATAATGATAAGCAATTTTTTGGGAACCGCGCTGTTACCTCGTTTTTGCGTTTGGGCGAGTAGAGAATTCAGCACGCGTTGATTGGCTAGGTGCACATTCGCTGCTGTCATGCACAAAAAGATCGATAATCGGAAATTCATTTTGCTGACGACGATAATTCCTGAAATTTGGAATGTTTGAATGCCACGTACATAATACGCGCTACTCACCTTGCTCCACGTTGGTTTTCCAAAAAATTGCCTCACACATAATGCCGAAGTACGACCAATAAGCTGCTTGTCAATGTTTAGCGCATGTACTTCCAAACATGGAACTCATTTGAGTTACGAATGTGAAATTTGGGCTTAATCACTTATAATAACACAACAAATTTCAAGACAGATCAGCCTCCTGTTTTTAATCAACCTACGATGGAGGCCAAAAAACAACCCAATATTTTCAAACATTTGCGGTGCAATCTGGAAAATTGGGCGGCAAGCATCAAAATTGTTTGCAATATTGATCCTCAGTCATCCGTTCAAAAGTGTTTTTCTCGTTAATTCGGTGTAATTCACAAAACAAAGTCAAGTTCACCCTCTACCTCACCGTCAAAGCTCAAAGTCAGATCTTTCAGCGTCACGCTGGCTGATGGACAAGACGCGGTTTTCCAAACGAAGTGTCAACTTTGACGCGTTGTAGTGTATGGTTGCACGGTTTATTCAACAAAGTATTACTTTAGGGATGTAACACAAGCGTTTTAGAAGAGTTTCCGGCTTTTAGGATCTTCTGTCCAGTTGTGTTGAAATAATGTTGCGATCACTGACCGGCAGTTAAAATTCTTTGCACCGCCGTTGGTGATCACCTGTTTATTTCTCTGCCTTCTTTCATAAAATTATAAAACTGGGAGGTGCTGTTTCAAAACGCTTGTGTTACATCCTTACAATAATAATAAGGAGAGAAAAGCATCCAGTCACGCATAAGAACGCCTCAAACTTGACCCTTCGCTTGCAAAATCGTGTCTACACTGCAGCAGCCAGCGTAAGCCCGAAACATATAACTTTGAACTTTGACGGTGAGGTTAATGGTGAACTTGACTTTGTTTTGTGAATTCCACCCAATACCGGTCAAAAACTCTGAAACAGCGCATTGTTGTTAAAAGCTTGCTTTCTCTACATATTCATATTTACTTCTAGACAGTGATTTATAAAACTGTTTTTTATTCAAATCCCATTTTTTTAAAATTTGTTCAATTAAAGAAAAACTTTTTGTTCCTTCCAAAAAAACGACAAAAATGAGCGATTTTCCTTTTGCTAGTTTTATTTATATTTTCGACATTTCGAGACCTGTTCCTCCTTCTGGTTAACCTGGTAATTGTTGACTTGCCAATGGACCGCGTGCGACCAATACGAAATGTTTGCTACTCACCTTTAAATTAGCTAACCGGTTTAAATTGGTGCGCCAACACAGGATGGTCCGAAAATATAGCTTCCTTATTCAAAGGACACTGCAGGTGCGTACATAACTGGCTGCTTATATGTAATAATGTTTTCTTCCTGAAATTTACATTTTCCACCCTTTGTGGCCAGCTTCCGCGCGTTCCTCCACACATGATTCGTCGATTTAGAAGACAACGCGCGCCCACTTTTGGAGTGTTGTTTGGTGTTCTGCGTGTTTTTCGTGTGTGAAGCTCAGTGTTGTGAGACCAGGGTTGTTTCAAAAAAAGTGGTTAACTAAAAAATTTTTTTTTAAGTTTTTTTGAAACTCAGATTTTGCTTTTTTAATGGAAAAAAGTTGCCCAAAATGGGCTGAAATGTCCAAAAATGGCCTTTTGCAAGGCAAAAAATTGGCACTTTCTTTCTGTGGACGGGACAATTTTTCCAAAATCGCGCCTGCGGCGCCCTGTATTGTCCCCAAATCCGTACAGGGAAGCGCGGGGCTGGTCTTTCATAGTGATGTGGCGCCGATAGTGTACTACTGCATGCCACTACACATGTATGTTACGACTACACTTTTTTGGTGCGCATTTTTACCCTTGGGCGCATTTCCAAAGGTTTTTAAGCGAATTTTTGGAAAGAGCGTTTTTGGAGTGTGACGGAGTGCTGGGTTAACCCGCGACACCACTTTGATGTTATCATCATCATCAACAACATCATCCTCAGGTGAACCACACAATAGTTAGAACCGGATATTCCGGATATTGCGTCGTCGTGTTCTAGCTTCCGGAAATAGAGTCGTATTGATTCCGGATATTCGTCACCGGATATTCCTTCGTCTTGGATGGTTTCGGGCTTTCCATTATAGGATCTCCATTAGCAGTTAGTTCGTCATGCTTCTCCACATATCATTAAACTAGTGGTGAACCTTTCTTTTTGGGCACGCGTGTGGGCTAACAGTTTTGTCGGTCCTCAAATCATGTCGTCAAATAAAGTCGTCGAACAAGCAATAATACATGAGCCCCAAATGAGTACGAAAATAATAACTTTGCTAGAATCGCTGCTGAATTGGTCTTGCTCACTTTCAGACCAGTCATAATATAAAATCGCTCATCAGTATCATCAAACACTGTATAACCAGTGCATCTTCGTTGCCGTTGACCATTGCAACATCTGAAATCTTGGTTTGTTTCCGCTCTTTACTTATTCATTTGGTTGCTGTTTGTGCTGTGCTGCGCACACGTTCTGCCCCAGGGTTTTCTCGAGCGCCACCCTTTGTGTTGTTTGTGTTCGTTGCTTTGCGCATACCTTATTCATTTTGGTTATTTTCCTAGCTTCCGTTAGGCTTTTGCGTGAGCGTGCGTAAAACTTGAAACCAGAAACTTGAAACTCATCGTGCATCGTGCAACGTTTGCAAATTGCGAAATGCATTCATCTTGAGTTTTTATGCACTGTAGTGTTTGGACAGTGTTCTTGGTGTTCATGCAAGCAACAACAGCGTTGAACGTTATGTTGTGAACAGTGCAGAATAATGGCATCATAAATAACGGACTGTCAAATAAAGAATCAAATGCCGAATTATTTGATTCTGGCTCCATGTGCATGTGGCCTGCCAGAGAGCAGCAATGTTTTACGCGAGCAATTCGTGTCTTTTATTCGTGCTAATACTCCCCCTGGTTACTGCACAATTTCCAAAGTATATGCGTTATCGTAACCTACATAAAAATTATGGTGCGACTTGATGAAAATGCACGCATCTGAAATAAAATGAAAAATTAATGCGAATAAAGAGAAAGAACATATGCGCAACACCTGTATTAAGACTCCCTCTGGTACCCGCAACACTTTTTTGTATTAAGACTCCCTCTGGGTCCTGTACAATTTCAAATGTATATGCCTATAGCATTACCGTAACCTAGGAACATTAACATTATTGGTGTGACCTGTCGAAAATGCCGGCATCACAAATAAAACAAAAAAGTTAATGCGAAGAAAGGAAAAGAACATATTCGCAACAATTTTATTTGCATTAATACTACTTCTGGTTACTGCACAACTTCTAATGTATATGTACATACATACATACCGTGTCTGCATGAAAATATGAGGGTAAATGGTCAAAAAGGTATAAAATTAATCAAGAAATCAGCCCAAAAACCATTGATTTTCTGTCCGAACAGTCTCGAAAGGCTATGGTTATTTTTTGCTTTTTTTAACGGAAACCATTCTAAGATTAAATCACACGTTCCTTGAACTGTACCTGAAGCAACGTAACAATATTCGGCAATGCAGCTGATGAGTTCAACAAATCTCGGCCGGGCAATTGAGCAAGACCAGTTTGAGCAAGTGAAAAAGAGCAGAGCCAAAAGGGCAAAGCCCAAATAAGGGCAAGACCAAAAGGGCAAAGCCCAAATAAGAGCAAGACAAAAAGGGCAAGACCAAAAGGGCAGCACCAAAAGGGCAAGACCAAAAGGTCAAGACAAAAAGGGCAAGACCAAAAGAGCAAGACCAAAAGGGCAGGATGAAAAGGGCAAAGCCCAATTGTCGCAATTAGTGCCATGCCGCCTGGTAAATGTATTGACATCTTATTTCAAAAATGTCGTGTACAATTCGACGTGCAATTCGAATTAAGTCGTACGATCACAAGATTTTACACCAGCACACAACGCGCATTTGTTTATTATTTCGGTTCGTTTGTTCATATACCGTTCAGCATAAATCATGGCTTTCTTGGGTCAATTGCATCCTTTTGAGCTGAGTTGACTTATTTTTCTTGGTGGCAAATATTTTGCGTCAGTGCTGAAAATCACATAGTTGACTCAAGTTTCACCGTGCAGAAATGCACACAGGCACATGAAAAGCTGCGAATGTCAGAATGCTGATGTCACCGCTAACCTCGCAACATGGCATATCCTTTCGTCTCATCTGATTCGATAACCTTTGTTGATTTTGATGTGTTATGTTGTGCAGCGTTTAGTGTAAACGAAAATCTGTTCGTTTTTGTGCATTTATTACTCAAGTCAATAAATTCATTCAAGTGCATTGGACACATGTGAAACAAAATTTAAAATGCAGAGTGCTAGGGGCGAACTTAGGTCAAATCCGGAAATGGCTTGCATACAAAAATACAAAACATTTCCGGATTCCGGAAATATTTCCGGAAGACGCAGAAATTTACATGCAAAAATAATGCGTTTTCCAGAGATATTTCCGTGTTCCGGTTTTATTAACAAGGTGAATTTTACATGCTAAAACGCTACAAATATAATGTGGAATCAAGATGCAATTGCCTTAACAACGTATTGTAATCAGGGTTGGGCAAACAAAAACGACGGCGTTTTTTTTGTTAAAAAAACGACGTTTTTTTTAAAAAAAACGCCTGGGTCGTTTTACGTTTTTTTAAATCCTGAATTTCCTTGATTTTCCCTGATTTTTCAGGGAGTTCCCTGATGATCAAGTAAAATCATTTTTTGTCCCATTTTCCACCAATTTTTACGTTGTCGAGATACGTCGATATACGGAATTTGAATTTCAATGATGACCCCGGCCAAAGTTGGTCCCATGATGCGGGTCTGATATGGGATATGTCTTAACAACGCGCTAGAAGAGGGTTGAAACCCGCTTATTTTGCCTCAGAACACATAGAGTTACTTCATTTCACCACGTTTTCATCCCAACATGAGCGTTTTCCAATTTTTTGGGGGCATATTTTGGTCAATTGGGCGTTTTAAAAAAAACGTTTTAAAAAAAACGATTTTTTGGAAAAAAACGTTTTTTGCCCAACCCTGATTGTAATGCGATATTTGCACTTTGCCCTTTTGGTCTTGCCCTTTTTGTCTTGACCTTTTGGTCTTGCCCTTTTGGTGCTGCCCTTTTGGTCTTGCCCTCTTGGACTTTGCCCTTTTGGACTTTGCCCTTTTGGTCTTTGCCCTTTTGGTCTTGCCCTTTTGGTCTTGCTCTTATTTTGGCTTTGCCCTTTTGGTCTTGCTCTTATTTGGGCTTTGCCCTTTTGGTCTTGCCCTTTCGGTCTTGCCCTTTTGGTCTTGCCCTTATTTGGGCTTTGCCCTTTTGGCTCTGCTCTTTTTTTCTTGCTCAAAGTGGTCTTGCTCAAACTGGTCTTGCTCAATTGCCCGTGAGCCAATGAGCCCCAAATGAGCACGAAAATAATACTAATAATACTTATAATAATATAATAATAATAATATGTGATTTGACGACAAAATGTGACAACGACATGATTTGACGACATTAGTATAAGCCCGTGTGTGCATCCAATTTTTCTTCTGCCATGAATTAGGTAATTTTCCCCACTTGTTGGTCCTGCTTTGCTAGAATCGCTGCTGGTCTTGCTCACTTTCAGACCAGTCATAATATAAAATCGCTCATCAGTATCATCAAACACTGTATAACCATTGCATCTTCGTTGCCGTTGACCATTGCAACATCTGAAATCTTGGTTTGTTTCCGCTCTTTACTTATTCATTTGGTTGCTGTTTGTGCTGTGCTGCGCACACGTTCTGCCCTAGGGTTTTCTCGAGCGCCACCCTTTGTGTTGTTTGTGTTCGTTGTTTTGCGCATACCTTATTCATTTTGGTTATTTTCCTAACCTCCGTTAGGCTTTTGCGTGAGCGTGCGTAAAACTTGAAACCAGAAACTTGAAACTCATCGTGCATCGTGCAACGTTTGCAAATTGCGAAATGCATTCATCTTGAGTTTTTAGGGCGGACTGAATCCGGAAACCGGAATCCGGAAATATTTACGGTAAAAGGATTATTTTTTTATGTATATTTATGCGTTTTCCGGGAAATATTCCGGAATCCGGAAATGTTTAGCATTTTTGTACGCAAACTATTTCCGGTTTCCGGATTCCGGATTTAACCTAAGTTCGCCCTTATGTACTGTAGTGTTTGGACAGTGTTCTTGGTGTTCATGCAAGCAACAACAGCGTTGAACGTTATGTTGTGAACAGTGCAGAATAATGGCATCATAAATAACAGGACTGTCAAATAAAGAATCAAATGCCGAATTATTTGATTCTGGCTCCATGTGCATGTGGCCTGCCAGAGAGCAGCAATGTTTTACGCGAGCAATTCGTGTCTTTTATTCGTGTTAATACTCCCCCTGGTTACTGCACAATTTCCAAAGTATATGCGTTATCGTAACCTACATAAAAATTATGATGCGACTTGATGAAAATGCAAGCATCTGAAATAAAATAAAAAATTAATGCGAATAAAGAAAAAGAACATACGCGCAACACCTGTATTAAGACTCCCTCTGGTACCCGCAACACTTTTTTGTATTAAGACTCCCTCTGGGTCCAGTACAATTTCAAATGTATATGCCTATAACATTACCGTAACCTAGGAACATTTACATTATTGGTGTGACCTGTCGAAAATGCCGGCATCACAAATAAAACAAAAAATAATGCGAATAAAGGAAAAGAACATATTCACAACAATTTTATTTGTATTAATACTACTTCTGGTTACTGCACAACTTCTAATGTATATGTACATACATACATACCGTGTCTGCATGAAAATATGAGGGTAAATGGTCAAAAAGGTATAAAATTAATCAAGAAATCAGCCCAAAAACCATTGATTTTCTGTCCGAAAAGTCTCGAAAGGCAATGGTTATTTTTTGCTTTTTTTAACGGAAACCATTCTAAGATTAAATCACACGTTCCTTGAACTGTACCTGAAGCAACGTAACAATATTCGGCAATGCAGCTGATGAGTTCAACAAATATCGGAAACCTTCGCTCGAAAATGTTACCAAACAGAGCCCGGGTGTTCTATTCGAGGAAAATGAACACACATCGCGATTTTGAACCTTTTTTCGAAGATGGAACCCCCGGGCCAAAACTCAAAACTCGGCAACATTGTCAATGGGATCACCACTATCAGCTGAACGATCGGCCTCAAACACCTGGGGTCACCACGATGGGAATATTATTATTAATGTTGTTTATGGGGTCAGGACGCCGAAAGAAAAGGGAACGGTAGTGATCCGACGGATCCGGGATTAAATTTGCTGAAATTTTCGGATTCAAAATCTGTGTTCTCAACAGTCGGATTCGACGGCTCCGCCGGTTTCTGGCGAATTGCAACCCCGTGCATATGGATGCCAGGGTGGGAAGAGACCCACGTGTTACTTGACTTTCAACTAATTTGGGGTTTCCGCACCGGTCGTTTCAAGTTGTGAAAAAATTTCCTTTTTTTTCTGGAACGAAAAGTCGCACTACCAAGAGATAGCGAATCTCTAAGGAGCTTAACATTTGTGCGTAACATATGCTATCCAGGGTTGGGCAAAAAACGGTTTTTTTTTCAAAAAATCGTTTTTAAAAAAAAAACGTTTTTTTAAAACGCCCAGATGACCAAAATATGTCCCCAAAAAATTGGAAAACGCTCATGTTGGGAAGAAAACGTGGTTAAATGAAGTAATTCTATGTGTTCTGAGGCAAAATAAACGGGTTTCAACCCTTTTCTAGAGAGTTGCTAAGACTCCATATCAGACCCGCATCGTGGGACCAACTTTGGCCGGGGTCATCACTGAAAGTCAAACTCCGTATATCGACGTATCTCGACAAAGTAAAAATTGGTCGAAAATTTTTTTGAAAAAAAATGGGACAAAAAATTGATTTTCCTTGATAATCAGGGTACTTTCCCTGAAAAAATCAGAGAAAATCAGGGAAATTCAGGGTTTAAAAAAGTCGAAAAACGACCCAGGCGTTTTTTTTAAAACGTCGTTTTTTTTATAAAAAACGCCGTCGTTTTTTTGCCCAACCCTGATGCTGTCACAGTGCTTTCCAACAATGTACAGCACTGCGCTCTGCTGCCCTTCCTTCGGTTGTGTCCCGAGCCCTTTAACAGTGAAGTTTGTCTGATATTGAAGAGCGGCCTTTATTTCAAATAATTTTGGTCTTATTACAGTCGATACTCGTTATTAGGCATATTCGCTACGAGTATAGATTCGGGTTTAGCAAAACTACCAAGGATTCAAAGGGGTCGCATTGCAAGAGACGCAACTCATGCAAATACTGCATGCAACATGATCATCAACTACATAGGTCATTTCATGTAATTATGCGCACTAAAAGCACCAGCCATTTACAACCAACATTCAATTTTACGAGTGCCACACAAGCCTCTGTAATGACAAGCCGCTGAAACAGGATGTAATGAAGACGGACGTGCATTACATTGGCACACAGATATTTGGGTGGAATCTTCTACTTGATCACGTTGCACACACACTAATTTGCAGCACTGCGCTGATCAGAAATGCAACCGGATAAAAAGAATGAAAAACTAACTATTATCTCACCGATAAGTGTCGTCTGGTTGAATTCCCGAACGTCGCGCTCTGCTCCAACCCGGTAGCATGCGGTGGCATGCCCTTGGGAGCTTGCCAGGCTACATGCGGTGACATGTTTCTGGGTGCTGTGCTCCAACCCGGTAGCATGCGGTGGCATGCCCCTGGGAGCTTGCCAGGCTACATGCGGTGGCATGTTTGGGTGTTGTGCTCCAACCCGGTAGCATGCGGTGGCATGCCCCTGGGAGCTTGCCAGGCTACATGCGGTGGCATGTTCCTGGGTGCTGTGCTCCAACCAGGGTTGGATTGAAAAAATTTCTTTATTATCGAACTTTTTTTTTTTTAAAAAAATTTTTTAAATTTTTTTTTTAAAAATCACTTTTTTTTATTCCGGACCCCAAAAAATTGGTTTCTAGAAAAATGAAATTTCTGAAATCATGTTACTTAGGTATGTTTTGAGGGACACTAAAGAGAACTTCTCCACTGACTTGCATGTTTATGTCGATCACCTGCGATCTAGCCCATTTGGTCACAACTTTGAGAACCCGCCCGAAGGTAACTCTGTGGGCATACATATATGACAAAAGGAAGACCAACCTTCTGTTTGTGAATTTGGGGATAAATTTGAAGAGAGATAAAGAGCTACACCACACTCATGTTGTGTGACAAAAGCAACAAATGCAAATCCACACAACTGCAAATAGGCGAGCAACGTGGAGTCTGTCGATAGCTTACGTAGATAGCTCAATAACTGCACAGTATACGGTATGGGGTGTCCTATGTTATACGTGCAGCAACTGTTGGGATGTCTAGGAACTGTATGAGTCCATTACAACGCCATTTTAAACTGAAATATAAGCGCCGCAGGCGATTTTTTGAGAATGATGAGCAATAAAACGCATGAAACATACATTTTTACCTTAAAAAGTGAGAAAATAACGAAAAAAGGGGAAAATAATAAAAAAAGTGGACTTACTTTTTAAAATTTTAAAATAAAAAAAGTGGCCAACTTTTTTTTTTTTTAAAAAAAAAAATTTTTTTTTTCAAAAAAATTTTTTACTTTTTTTTTTTAAATCCAACCCTGGCTCCAACCCGGTAGCATGCGGTGGCATGCCCCTGGGAGCTTGCCAGGCTACATGCGGTGGCATGTTCCTGGGTGCTGTCTCGTTCAGTGTGATGACATTGGACCTGTGGGAATAATTGTTGTTTGATGAAACCGCATAAAATGCCTGGCTCGTGTGTTTTTGAGCCATCCTGGTGCATCGACACTCACGATGACCTGGTGCCCCATCTGTGAAAACAGGTCGATGCGGGCAACCGAATACACGCTACATAATTCATACCAAGAAGCAGTTGCATTTCTGATCAACAACACAGTCTTTTGTGTGCGTTCAGAATCAATCAGCTCGTGACAACTGCACATTAA
>JASAMV010008531.1:0-17805 GCA_030248065.1 Rhynchonema sp. JSB1_4
AAAGCCGGAAACAATAGCGCCAAAATTACGTAAAATACTCGACTCTACACGTCAAACTACAATGTACATCTACTCAGACAGCTCAACCGAGTGGGCAGGTGCTGTAAAAAGTTTGATGGAAGATAGAGGGATCGTTCATGTTGTTCTACGAACCAGTGCTTTCCATGCCGCCATTGTTGAAAGAAGAATTTTGGACTTGAAAAGGAGAATATTCGCCCATTTAACCCATTACAACACGCTGCGGTACATTGATCACTTGCAATCGATTTGTCGCGCCCTTAATAACTCATACCATCGAATTCTTAAACAGACGCCGGCAAGCATTAACGCTGCCAACGAAAAAGAAATCTTGAAACGGCGCACGAAGCAAACCCAGCCAGCCAGAAAATCGCGCTACAAAGTCGGTGACAAGGTCAGGATCCAGGTTGAGCGATCAGCTTTTCAACGCGGGTACACTCAAAATTATACTCAAGAAATTTTCACAATTCACAAAATTATCCACCATGATCCATTTCTTTTTGAATTGAAAGATGTGTTTGGTGAAGTCCTCAAAGGCCGTTGGTACAGCTGGGAACTCTCTAAGACAGTTGAGTAAGTTGACAGTCAAGTGCGCACCACTTGTTGGTATTTTTATTTTGTCATTGTTGCGGTTTATGACAAAAATGGATCATTTCACAATTACTCTTGTTTCAAACTCGTTCACAAACAAGTCGCAGAGTCATTCAGACTTTCACATTTTATTGCCGCGACCAATTGATTTATCGTCCGGATTGTGGGATGTTGGTTTGAGAGAAATCAGTTTCACAAAAAGTTGGGATAATGTTGGGGGAGACATTTTTTTGCAAACGAAAGATGGTGTGTACCGTAAATCCATTCCGTGGGCACACTATGACACCATTGAGCATGTTTTAGACGCCATTAACACAAGTAACATGACAAAAGTGCCAACAAACGAAATTCCCGCTGATTTACATATCCGGTTGCCTCGCGCCACAAAAAGTCCGGTGCCGCCAAAAAGTCCGACCCCGGTCCCACCAAAAAGTCCGACCACGGTCGCGCCAAAAAGTCCGACCCCGGTCCGACCAAAAAGTCCGGTCCGACCAAAACGTCCGGTCGCGCCAAAAAGTCCGACCCCGGTCCGACCAAAACGTCCGATCCCGGTCCCACCAAAAAGTCCGATCCCGGCAAAACGTCCGCTCGCGCCAAAAAGTCCGGTCCCACCAAAACGTCCGGTCGCGCCAAAAAGTCCGACTCCACCAAAACGTCCGATCCCGGTCCCACCAAAAAGTCCGACCCCGGTCGCACCAAAACGTCCGGCCCCATCAAAAAGTGTGGTCGCGCCAAAAAGTGCGGTCCCACCAAAAAGTGTGGCAAAAAATGTGACAGCAAAACGTCCTCGACAGTCCACGCTTCCAGTTATAAAGTTTGAGCTAAAGAACAACAAAGTCAACTTGGTGTCTGGATTCAAACTTCAGGGTGTTTTTCTTGCACCATCAATAAGGTATGCTCTCGGATTTCTCGATTCGTTCATTCGTGGGTCGGTCAGCGCGAAACATCAGCCAGACATGAGCGGGGCGATATCCTCACTCTTGGTGTATTCCGATATCGTGAAAGAAAGTATTGTGTCCGATACGTTTGCACCACTTTTAAGAGTAATTTCCATTAAAGGACCCATAAAACATGGTGAACGTGTCTCAGTGAATTTTGAGAATCCTCTCTTCGTCGGAGTGTTGAAACATTATTTCGATTCCATTCGTATCCAGATTCTTACCAGTGGTGGCGAGCCAGTAAAATTGACGCTTCCGGAAACAGTGGTTGTGTTGGAGTTTAGAAAAAGACAAATGTTCGTCTAAATGCGTTTATACGTAGGTCGCAAGTATCAGCGTGGTCGCGGGTTTGGCAGTGCTTTCCTAAACGGATTTTTGGATGGTTTGCTTCCGTTCGCAAAAAAAGCTGGTAGAACAGTGAAACCTCATTTGGTTAAAGCTCTCAAGACAAGCATTAAAGACCGCAAGAAACACAGAGACGTATTATCATAATGCCAAGACGTCGCACCAGACGCAAACCACGTCGAAAACGTAAACAAACAGGCGCAGGTCAACGTCGTGCCTTTGGCTTCTCTCCATTTGTAAGACGTTTCCGCAAATATGCCCCCAAGCGACGCAACCGTAGGAGGAGGTAGTTTGGTTCCCGATTGTCTTGACGTTTTCAATAGTTTGCCTTCTCAAGTAGCCATTCAACGAACCATCTTAGAACAGGTATATCCGACCAACTCAATTACAAAAAATTCACCCATAGAATTCAACATTGGAGGTTCCAATTATTGGCTTAACACCAGCAATATTTATGTTAGAACCTTGGTTCGTCTGATTAAACGCCCCAACACAGCCCTAGTCGCGGATGAAGAAGTGTCCGTGGTTAATTTTCCCGGCTTATGTTTGTGGGGGGCAATGAAATGCTCGTTGAACAACACAGTTGTGGAAAATTGTCAGGATTTCAGTTTTCTGGCTTATCTGACAACTTTGTTGAACCATGATGTCAGTTTCAAAGACGGAATTTTACGCGCTGGTTCGTTTGCTTTAGACGATGACAATCAATTTGACACGAAAACCAGCAAATCGTACACAGCGCAAAAGGAGTTGTTCAAGTTGAGCAAACCCAAAGAGCTTCTGGCTCGATTGTCAGTTGGTGGTGTATTTAATCTGGGCCGCAGGATTCCGCCGTTTGTATCGCTAAAGGTGGAACTATGGCCAAACGCGGACGCGTTCAATGTCATTACTTACGATGACACCAAAATGAACGATTATAGTATTCAAATTCAAGATTGCAGTTTGTTTGTGGAAAAAAATTTGGTACTTGACTCGTTCAATTTAGCCACGGAGTCAAAATTGCGCACCCGACCGATGGTGTTCCCGATGAATAAGGTACTTTTGCGAACAATATTGATCCCAGAAGGGATGAGCGAATCGCCAAATAATATTTTGTTTCGCGGAGTGCAACCCAATAGAATTTGCGTGGCTTTGGCAAGAGATGACGTGTTCCGCGGACTAAGCAGCAAGAACCGTTTTGTTTTTGCCAACCATGACGTGTCAACCGTTTCAGTCAGGGTTGGTTCCGAAGTGTTTCCATTCGAAAGTGAATCAAGCCCGGCCGATTTCGATAATAATCGTTACAGTTTACAATTTTTGAGATTGTGGAGAAGTTTGTGCTTGGAAAATGAAGCTTGGGGTGAATTGGATTTTAAATCGTTCAAGAATAACTTTTGTGTGCACATGATCGACTTGGCCCAATCTCAACTTCCAGTCTGGGAACTTACACGTTTCTCAGACTGTGCAGTTTCGATAAAATTCGCTAAAAACACAACAACCACTCTACGCGCACTGGTTTTGGCAGAAGTGCAGTGTGAAATGCTCATCAACAGCGATCGTAACGTTATTTTCCAACCCGAAGTATAATGGATGGTAGAGCACTCCAACGTTTCATTAACAGCCACCCGAAACTCCGTTCGCATGTTCTGGGCGTGACGGCCAGAAATCGTATGCCAAAGCTACGGCGTGGTTACGGTATTGTGGCGAACACAGACGTGAGCGGAGGTCCAGGGAGCCATTGGGTGGTTTTGGTATCAACAAAAAAAGGCAGGTACTTTTTTGATTCATTCGGTCGAAAACCGTTTCATAGGGAGTTCCACGCACGGTATTTCAATGTGAAATGTGTCCAGTCGCGCGCGAGAAACACGTGCGGGCACCATTGTTTGTTCTTTTTATATAATTTTTGTGTACTTAATCTTGCACCTCATGTAATTATGCAATTGTACTCTAATGACCCACCTTTGAATGATAACATTGTTGTATCGTTTGTGAATAAAAAAATCCTGTAGTGCACACATGTGTGCACCCTTCTACACTGCACCTGTCACACCACAAAAAGCAGATTGCGCTGGCTTAGCATTGTCTTGTTCGGTACAGAAGAGCTGAGCAACGAAATGGAAAAAGAAAGGTACTCTAGATATTTTGCACTCGATTTGTGATTGTTGCCTTGTGAATAAAAAAAATCCTGCAGTGCAGCAGAGTGCACACAAGAACACATGTGTGCACCCTTCTACACTGCACCTGTCACACCTTGACACATCAGGCAATAAAATGACACCCCTCTCCACCTTGTATGCTTTTTGGGTCATTTTTGGCACAAAAAGCATCCAAGCACTACTTACATCGTATACATGCGTATGCAATACTGTCCTTTTTCGCTAACCCTCTCTGATAATTCGGCCTCAACTGCCTAGTCGCACTACTTGATGTCCTGTTGCGTTGCGTGTTGTTGTTTGGGACATGGCTCATCTCCGCTGTCAGCGGTGTTCTTCTCAGTCCCGCTGGTTGATGTGGTGAGTGAGACTGCTGCCGCCCTGCTGCTTGACTCGAATAATCTTCGATGTCTGATTGGTGACTCAGTCTCGGCGCTGTTGGCACACGATTCGATGCGAACTGAGTCACACCACGTTCACACGGCCGCTGTAGTTGACAGTACGTGCATGTACAGTACGGTGCGTGCGTGTGAGTTCGTGTCCTTGTTGTTGTTGTGCTTGGCTCGGGGGCTGTTGGCACGTCTGCGCAGCTTCGACTTTTGCTGCACGCAGCGACAACGCACACGAATAAGACAATGCAGAGCGTTGGTGCCACGACAACGACAAGAATCATCATGATTGTGGATCCAATGACACTACCGCTGTCCGGTGTGGCTATCCTGCAGATTCAGGGTGTGGTGAGCGCTGATGGCTTGAAGAATTCTGATGAAGTTGGGCATTAGGCTAACAATTGTACAGTGGTCAACTCAAGTGGTCAACCGTCCTCGTCAACACAAGCAGGCCTAAATGAGCGCGGGAATTCTAGATTGGAGTTGACGATATGAGTGGACGAACTGAGTTGACGACAGTACTATATGCTGGAGCATTACGGCGAATTTATTGCGCAATCGAGCATGGGCCGAATACCCAAATTGGCTTATGCTCATGCCGTCAACTCACATCGTCAACTCACATCGTGGCGGGCTTTAGCGTGTTATACAATCTGATGCATATTTTGCCGCCAGCGCTCATGTAGGGCTTCTTTGGTTTCTGTAATGTCGTCAGGGCATCAAATGCGCGCAACCCATGTGCATTATACTGTACAAAAAAAACTGGTTGAGGAGTTGTTTGATCACAAAACAATTAGCCCCCAAATTCAACCACCATCAGTTGTTTTTTGATCAATTTCAAACGAGGTGCTATATTTTCTTGTGCGTGAAACAATAGTCACCATTCTGAATGGGTTGCGACAGTTGTTTCGGGAATTCGATACAATATCGCCAACCTGTCAATGTCGTAACGTATTTCGTTATCACCAGTCTCGTGAAAAGAAAAGTGGTTTGTGAAACGAAAACTCGGTGTCGTCGTTTGGCCCTGCGTGTAGAAATTCAGCCATTTACAGTACCGCCGCCAGGACTCAAAGTTCAGCATGTGATGATCGCAGTCTGGATCTATTTTCAACAGTTCATTCAACCAGTTTGAGGTGGATTGACCTTTGATTGGCCAAATGACTGACGAAACGGTCAATATAATTATGGCAGATTTCATTTGGGATCGAGAATGTATTCAGCGAAGTTTGACACAACTGAAAGAAGAAACAGAGAATGAATTCGTTCGGCCGGACACGGAAGAACGTCCCTGTGAATCTTTAATTTTGTGATAAGTCAACCAACGCCCGCGGCAAGCGTTGAATCTGCATCAATTAGTCGACTATTATAGCCGGTTGAACAACGTCGTACCAGCGTTCTCTGTCTTCAGCGATGAGTTCCGAAGGCGTCAAAAACCTTCACAGGAAATTTTTTCCGGGCTGTACCTGGGCAAAATGTCGTGACAAATGCTGATTTTCCGCGTTTTTGTCGTGTCCGGGCGTTCCTCATGCAGAAAACGCCGGTATGGTATGTTTACGAGTGCGGCTTGAAAGATTTCATGCTCACATCGCCAGAACAAACGGTGAGCAAGTATACATAGATTGCATACGCAACAGGCAACTGTCCAAAAACAGGCAGAAACGCAGGCAGAAGCGCAACGCAAAAATCAACGCGCACGGCTTTTCAGCACAGCACACATTGTGCCACACAAGACTGAGTTTACAGCGCGCACAACTACGTATAACACGTGCCCACCATCTCTGATTGGGCACAGCGGTTGCATTTCGCAATGATGCTGGGAAGAACATCATCAAAAAACCGGTTTCCAGTGAACGTGCGTCATACATGTTGTTGTTGTTGATTTGGTTTCTTCAACACGCATGAGGTTTAATGTGGCAAGACACATGATGAGTAAAAAGTGGAAACGTTCGTTGGCGTCTGAAACACGTCTCGCACGCAAAAGTTTTACATTTAGCACAGTCACAACTACCAAAGAACGGCTAATGGTTTTGTCGTCAAACCATCCCGTCAAAGAAAGTCGTCGAACACATGAGCCCCAAATGAGCGCGAAAAGTAATACATCTGTTCGACGACTTTATTTGACGAGATGATCTGATCACATTACTATACATAGGCCCTAAGAACATCTTGATGGACAAGACACCAGTGTCAGATTTAAGCTGCATCCGCAGCAAACTCTCGCCGCGTGTGTCAATGACGTTTGCCATACATTTTGTTAAATCACAAAGCTCCTTTTAGGGCGACCTTAGGTTAAATCCGGAATTCGGAAATAATTTGCACGCAAAAATGCAAAACATTTCTGGGCTCCGGAAATATTTCGGGAAAACGCAAGAATTTACATGAAAAACTAATGCGTTTTCTGGAAATATTTCCGGATTCCGATTTCCGGATTCAACCTAAGCCCGCCCTTACCCATTCACTGTAATTTACTATAAATGAACAGACCTTGATAACGTCCACATTGTGCAAAATTATAGTGTGTCTGTAAAGTCAGCAATCGCCATTTCGAGACTGATGTCCGTAAGTAAGCATTGGTCAGATTCAGGTATACATAATGTACAAAGACTGGATACAAAATGACTAAGAAACAGGTCCCGGATTAACAATACCACCAATTGCACAACTATAAGTCATTGCTTAATGATCTGAATCAAACGATAAATATTGATACGTGTGGCCCTGTAACTATATGTCTGTGGTTATTTCGCATCGCTTGTTCATAACTCGGCGGTGAAGTAGCTTGATCGTAGCTGGGCAAACTGTCCACATTTATTGTCGATAACCTGAAACATCTTATGACAAGTTCGGGACAGTGTGGGTTGTATCGAATTTGAAGGCAACGACCAGGACTATACGGTTCGGGCTACGACTTGACTCAACAACATAATCTGCGTACACGCTCCACACCTTGGCTAATTGGGTAGTCGTCAACGCGCAGGCGCGTGTGTTGTGTGCATTTGTTCACCCGGACTATGTACATTGCAGACTTTAGGTGAGCTTGATGTATATTTGACATCAGCAGCAAAACGTGCAACCTTTTTCACACGCTGGATACTCCGACCGTTACGATGGAGCTATACTTGTCCTCATAAGGACTTTTTGTCCGCATGGACAAAACTTTGTATTGATCATATTTTGCCATTGGTAGCAGTAATAGCTCCGAAAATCGTAACAGTTCTTCAGCAGGTCTATGGAAACAACTAGTAAAGCGGTCAAAGCTGAAACTTCGACAATTAAGAAACTACGGCCAGAACAATGTTTTGTCCATGCGGCCACCTTTAGTGCTGCCGACTATATGTACTTGTAGCTTTCCCAATTGGATTGACCGCCTTGCCCAGGTGCGGCACAAGAAGTCGAAACGTTGTCGCTTTATCGCAAGTACAGTGTTGTATGTAGCACTGGCAATCTTTTCGTCTTTTTCACCCTACGTTCTCTGACGATCTGACGTTTGGAGGGTTTGTGAAGGCAGACGTGTCGGAGGACCAGATGGTGTTGGCGGATCGCTTGGCGCACGATTAACGGGACACGGACCATCTCCGTCAGGCGCACTTCTGTTTCCGCCCGACTGAGTCGCCATCCGTGCACTCGGCATTGGCTGATGGACAGCAGAAGTACAGGGTGATCCAGATAGTAACGCAACCCGCTCTTTGAAGGATTTCGTTCTCGGGACAGGTTGCATGCGAGTTTCTGCGCCAAACGACGCAGCCGACACAGTGAACCAGCCGTTCAGAGCGGTTATGTGTTCTTATTTGGGTCACCCTGTGCTGTGCCACACTGGGTCTGGTCGTTGTTGGGGTTGATGTTGTTGTTGTTGTTGTTGTTGTTGTTGTTGTTGTTGTTGTTGTTGATGATGATGATGATGATGATGATGATGATGATGATGATGATGATGACGATACAGTGTCTGTGACGCAGGAGCAGGCTGTTCGGTACGATCGCTTGTATTGCCTATGCGAGAGCATATCGCGATGCAGTACAGTAGACAACAACAACAACCGATCGATAGCAGCGGTATCAACATTAATAGGCTCGCGTTGCTGCTGAAACATATCAAATAATCTGCTTTTGGCCATGTTTTTCTTGTTTCAACGTGCGCAGCCGCAGGTTTTACGAAAACCCCAGACATTACTCATCGACAACTAATGTATTACATTGGCATTGTTGCCATTATGCAGCTGCACGGGTGTCTTGTGGGCGTGCTTTGCATAAAAGATGATAGATGAAGAACACTGGTATCGTTACGGGGTTGGGGGTTACGGTTATCCTCTGGTATCGGGTATGGGAAATCGGCCGGGGTGTGGGGTGGCGTATGGGAAATTTTCACTTTTTAAACAAGCACCCCCAAAGAAATGACTTTTTAACCCCGAGAAGTACCAAAATTTACCATTTTTCCCAAAAATGTCAAAAATCGCTTGCTACCAAAATGTCAAGACAGCCCTGTTTTAAACAGTTTTCCGAAAATTCGGCTGGGTATGGAAAATCTCGATTTCACAACGACACCACTGATAGAGATCTGATCGAGATCTGTAGTCACCACTTATGTTTCACCCAACCTATACAAGATTGACCTGGGGCATTTTAGAGCGTATAGCGGAATTCACAAAACAAAGTCAAGCTCACCGTCAAGCTCAACGTCAAAGTTCAAAGTTAGATGTTTCGGCGTCACGCCGGCTCGTGCAGCAGACGCAACTTTCTAAACGAAGGGTCAACCTTGACGCTTTATTGTGAGTATTGAGTATTTCTGAGATTCATGAATTTCTGAAAAGGGGCAAAGAAATGAACAGACGATCACCAACGGGGGTGCAAAAAAGTTTGACTGCGGTCAATGATCGCCACATTATTTCAATACCATTAGTCAGAAATTATTATAACTCAGAAATAATCTTCTGAAACGCTTGTGCTACGTCCTTAAAAAACAGTATTCCGAGAAACGCATCCAATCATGCACAATAGTGCGTTAAATTTGACCCTTCCTTTAGAAAATCGCGTCTGCTGCACGAGCCAGCGTGACGTTGAACTTTGACGTTGGGCTTGACGGTGAGCTTGACTTTGTTTTGTGAATACCAGCCATAGACAAGGCCCAGGGCACCATTGCAGGCTGGCATTGCATTATGGGCCGAAACTGCACCTACAGATCTAAGGCCGTCTTCACAATGACCCGGTTTTCCGGTTTCCCGGTTTCCCGGTTTCACGGTTGTTGTCTTCACAATGATCCGGTTTCCCGGTTTCCCGGTTTCACTTTTCCGGTTTCCCGGTTTCCCGGTTTCACGGTTGACGTCTTCACAATGACCCGGTTTCCCGGTTTGGCCTAATTATTTCGCGCCGGGAAACCGGAAAAAGTCAATTAGAACCGGTTCTAATTTTCATCCGGTTTTGATGCATCAGACGCATGCATTTGGCTCAGGATCGGCCCAAAATAGAACAATTTGACCATTTTAATATGCCAATTGATTATGTTCAGTCTGTGTATTCATACTTACATTGCATTCTTCAGGCAAACAGCATCGCGTCAGCTCGTAAGGTTATTTCTGTACATTTTATATGTATTTGTTCGCTTTCTAGCAAGAAGCATGATGGTGGATCAAAAGTGTTCAAGTACCACACCTGCTTCAAAAATGGCATGCAAAAGATGATATGGCTATCAATTTGTTGTTCAGGCAAGCTGTTTTACTTAGCGCGAAGTGGGCAATGCTCATAGCAAACAAAAACAAGAATGCAGTACATTAGGTACACGTACAACATGTAGTTTTGAATGAACACAATAATCACCAAAAATGCTATGCTCCCAAGCATGCCAAAATATAAGGAGCTAGACGAATTTTGTGTACGGAACTCCACAACATGAGATACATATACCAAAACCAAACAGCCACGTCCCATTACGCCATCTGCTGCTCTCGGTGATGCTAATCCCGCTAATGTGCAGTGGCTCTAGATTGATAACTCAACCGTCAGCAAAAGCCAACGAAGTTTGGTATCATCACGTCTGGGTCTTTATATTCTTGTTTTGAAACTGTGAAACAATTTTGCTCATTCAAGCTCCTTAGATCTAGTTGGGAAACAATTGCTCTGGCCTATAGTTCACACTCATGTTGTGGAACAATTTTGAGCTTGTCTAGCTCTTTATATTCTGGTTTGTGAAACAGTTTTGCTCGTGTCAAGCTCCTTAGATCTTGTTCTATGACTACTTTCCTCCACTCTGGCTCTTTGTAGTCTTGTTTGTGAAGCGGTTTGCTTTTGTCTAGCTCCTTATATTCTTGTTTTGGAACTACTCACTCGTACAACAATCAGTACATAGGTATGTAATAAACGTTGATAGTTAAATTGGTTATGATTTCTCACGCACCACACTGAAAATCGTGAAACCGGGAAACCGGGTCATTGTGAAGACATGAAATTAGAACCGGGAAACCGGGAAACCGGAAAACCGGGAAACCGAGAAACCGGATTTGATTGTGAAGACGTCAACCGTGAAACCGGGAAACCGGGAAACCGGACAACCGTGAAACCGGGAAACCGGAAAACCGGGAAACCGGATCATTGTGAAGACGGCCTAACGCAATGCGTGCTCACAAGGCTCAGCAGCTAATTTTCAGGCAGCTTCAATGCATTGGCAAAATATACGCGACCAAAAGTACCGGGCGGCTTCCAAAACCTCACCGACCTCACTAGCCTCACCACCCTCACCCTTCCTAAACCTCACCACCCCAAAACCTCACCCTCCCTTAACCTCACCACCCCACCACCTCACCAACCTCACCACCTCGCCTACCCAACCTCACTACCTCACCAACCCAACCTCACCAGGTTGGGTAGGTGAGGTGGTGAGGTTGGTGAGGTGGGGTAGTGAGGTGGTGAGGTTTAGGAACGGTGAGGTGGGCGAGGTTTAGGTGGGGTGAGGTTGGAGAGGGGTGAGGTTTAGGTGGGGTGAGGTTGAAGAGGGGTGAGGTTTAGGGTGCGGTGAGGGTGAGGTCGCTGAGGTTCAGGAAGCCCCCGCCCCCACAAGTACTACGCTCACCAGCGCGCACTAATGTGGTGCAAAGGTTACACATACCGTGGCATCACTGACTTGTCAGTCTTTTGTCGCGGCGTCGGCGTGCGTCTTACATCAACAGTAGTCCTGTGAGTGGCAGCCTCGTTATGGAATCGGTGCTTGCTCCGTGAGTCTTCATAGTCGATCTGTTGCCATAGAAAGATGGGTGCCATACTCCGCGTAGTATTTAGGATAATTTTGTCCAATAAATCAATTCTCGTTTGATTTGTCGTGTTACAGACGTGATTCCACACGTGAAATTCTCTGCGTACCTCCAGCATTTCCCTACACACCAATTCCCTTCTCCTTTTCGGACTCAGCTCAAACCAGTCTGACCAATTCGTGGTTTGGCCAGCGGTTGGGATGACAATTGACGACGAAACAAACCAGAAGATTATCGCACGTTTCATGACGTCGTACGAAATAACATCAATGAATTACGCCACTACAAAGTTCAGAAACGGTAAACACGTATGCAAGTCACAAGTGATCATTTTGAAACTGTTCCAACACCTGGCACTTTGCTTGGCATACTGGTCCGCGCGCTTGCAGCTGCACAACGCAACAACTTCTCTGTTGTTTGTCACTTGGTAGTAACTCACACGTAACGTTGTCACAAACAGCACATACAAATATGCACGCTAATGTTTTACCAAAAGCAACCGGTTTACGTGACGCAGTGATGTATGTAATGCACCCTTCAAAGCTTATTTGGTGATTGGTGAATTGGTGATTGATCATGCAATGGTCCTATCGTGCGCAGCAGTATACGGTATGCGTGATGCGTGTATGATGGCGTGAAGCGCACAGATCCACATCCCGTAAGTAACACACACCAACAGCGCCATTGAGGCATGACGATAACGCGTTAACGACGGGAACAAGATAAATCCGGGCAGCGTGTGGAAGTCGGCCAAGACGTAGGGCCGGTCAAGACGTAAGGTTCGGCGACACGTAGGGTTGGACAAGACGTAGGGTACAAGCGGCAAGACGTAGGGTTCACTGGTCAAGACGTAGGGTTCATGAAATGTAAAAAGTTTGAAAAGTGGTAGGAATCTGCCATGCATGGAGATGTATTACCGTGGTTCAGTGCATGGCATGCACCCACTCTGTTTCAAGTCATATTGAGCATTGGATATGCACGATTGGACCGTTTTATCCGAAACATCACAAGTTGTCAAAAATATGACATATACCACTTACAAGGTAAATGTTCAATTAGCAAGCACGCAAGCTGAAATGAAGCTGGCACGTGCGTACCTTAACCGATTTCAACCATTCAGGTACCAAACAATTCCGGCTGCGATGCTGAACACATTGGTTGTACTCATTTCACGGTTGCTTAAAGTTTCGTTGGTCAAATGAGCGATATACGCCCATGTGCACCTGCCATCAGGGTTGAAAAAAAAAATTTTTTATTAACGAGCTTTTTTTTTTAAAAAAAAAATTTTTTTTTTGATTTTTTTTGACGAAAATTTTTTTTATTAGAAAAAGTGTTGCAAACGACGTTTCAGGATAAATGAAATCGATGCAACATATTTTTCAAAAATTGAAAAATTTTCGCCTGAGACCCAACTTGTGTGGTGACACCCGGTAGCATTGTGCAGATTCTATGGAATCCTACTAGTCTGAGGTTGATGTTGACTAACGATGTTACTCTAACGTATTGTAGCATGCCGTACAACGTATTTTAATGCATCTAATGCCGTATATCTGATATACGACCATCAAAATATCGATTACAGCCCAAATCTTGCGTGTCAGATCGACTTTGCGTGCCCGGTTTTGCACCAGACCTATGTATATACATGTGTAGTAGCATGCAGTGGTACATTATCGGTGCCACATCACTATAAAAGACCATCCCCGCGCATCCCTGTACGGATTTGAGGACAATACAGGGCGCCGCAGGCGCGATTTTGGAAAAATTGTCCCGTCCACAGAAAAAAAGTGCCAATTTTTTGCCTCGAAAAAGGCCATTTTGGGACATTTCAGCCCATTTTGGGCAACTTTTTTTTTTTAAAAAAAAGCAAAATCTGAGTTTCAAAAAAAAAAATTTTTTTTTTAAAAAAAAATTTTTTTAATTAACCACTTTTTTTTTGAAACAACCCTGCCTGCCATGGTACATACATACATATACATATACGTCAGCTGCGCGCATGTGCACCTGCCCTGGCACATACATACAGTACATAAAGGCAAACATTTGATGTGATCCTGAAGTAGAATCGGTATTTTGCGATATGGCTCTTTCAAGGCCAATCTCTTCAAATCTCAATGCAACACGAAAACTTAGTCACTCACAGAGCCATAATGAAAACAATGGCACTGCTTCGGTTCGGGTCAGTATCTGAAATAGTGGAAACTTTGAGACATGTAGGTATAGATATACATTTCACACTCATTACTTTGATGTTTCAAAATCCTTACGTCAACAATGCCCTCGCACGTTTCGAACTCCTCTTGTAGTGCAATAAATGTACAGCTGCGCGTAGCCTTCGGGCGCAGCATCGAACGTGCCATCGCACGCCACGGATTCGCATTGTGTGAATAGTCGCATTTGATCGGTTGTCATTATGATCTGCACAGGTGTTGGAGCATTGTAATTCAACTGCACTACTACTTTGTACGCTGCACTATTGTACCCAGTATCACTGACACATTCTAACTCACAATCATTGGCGCCAAATTGGGATCAGATTCAAACCACAACACCAGGCGGTCATCTGCGAGCGCTGCATCCACAGTTGGGAAGTAATCCGATGGGCCCTCAAATTTGGCATGAATCATCTTGCGACCTCGATCGTTGAGTTTGGATGGTCGATCTGGCGAGATTCTACTGCGCAGTAGATTTGCGCACCGATGTGCGTACAATCTTCATGTGTTTCAAGGGCCGCTTCTGCCGACGAGCTTTCTGAAATGCACAGTAGGATGATTTGATAATAACTGCAAGCTTCATCATCATAGATCAAAAAAGCGTTTACCTCATATTCCTTGTAACAGCCGTTGCATCGAAGTCGGGTCGTTTCTGTCTTCTCGTAGTACTCTGCTCCTCCAAATTCGAGCTTGACACCCGGATAACGGCATGAGTGGAACGGATAGAGTGTTTTCGCCTTTCTTTGATTCAAATGCCGATCAGTTTCAACCGGTGCTGGACCGAAGTCCGATTCGGGATCGAAGCATCGCTTGGCGCGCCTCATTGCTGCCAAAAATACAACAAAGCAAAGGAAACTGTGCACACGCGCACACGCAACTGAATATGATTCTGAACAATGCGCAGCACACAGTTTGAAGGTGCCGCCGTATAATGTTGCACAACCATCAGCTGTGGTTTGGTTTCACTGCGGCGCTCTTTCATTGTCTGGTGCACGTATGCCAGCGTGCACCTGACGTATATACTGTATGTATACATAGATTGGCAGAGTGTGGGTGCATGTCGACATGTTTTAACAGACCAAGGTCACAACACATACCGACATACAGTATATGTATGTATGTATGTGCCAGGGCAGGTGCACATGCGCGCAGCTGACGTATATGTATATGTATGTATGTACCATGGCAGGTGCACATTGGCGTATATCGCTCATTTGACCAATGAAACTTTAAGCAATCGTGAAATGAGTACAACCAATGTGTTCAGCATCGCAGCCGGTATTGTTTGGTACCTGAATGGTTGAAATCGGTGAAGGTACGCACGTGCCAGCTTCATTTCAGCTTGCGTGCTTGCTAATTCAACATTTACCTTGTAAGGGGTATATGTCATATTTTTGACAACTTGTGATGTTTCGGATAAAACGGTCCAATCGTGCATATCCCATGCTCAATATGAATTGAAACAGAGTGGGTGAATACCATGCACTGAACCACGGTAATACATCTCCATGCATGGCAGATTCCTACCACTTTTCAAACTTTTTACATTTCATGAACCCTACGTCTTGACCAGTGAACCCTACGTCTTGACCAGTGAACCCTACGTCTTGCCGCTTGAACCCTACGTCTTGTCCAACCCTACGTGTCGCCGAACCTTACGTCTTGACCGGCCCTACGTCTTGGCCAGGTACCCAGCGTGTTGGTTGACCGACTGACTTCTAATCATCGAGCAAGTAAACACAACGACAGGGTTATGAAGAACACGGCTCGGTTAGCACAACACTCGTGTTGAATTTTTTGAAGCGGGCACGTCACTACAACAACCACTTCTCTGGGTATACGGCCAGAACGCCTGGAAATAGCGGGCAGTAACAACCTGAACGTTGGTGTGGTTCGTGACCCGCATTCGACATTCGATGTGAGACCACCCCATTGATAGGCAACCCGCGCTGAACTATACCTACATACGTACATTGTGCACGTCGCTTTCATGAATTTATTTGGCAAAACTGCTCGCGCGTCACAAAAGAGAAGTTTTCTGACACTGCCGGCGGATTTCTGCAGTCATGAAGAATTCAGTTTTGACTTCATCATATCCCGATCCGTGTTCTGCCAACGTTTTGTGTTCATCGTTTATAATTTTGGGCTAATGGTACAATCGTCAACTCAAGTAGCCCTATACGTGGTTGTTGACAGTTGACGCTCTGAGTTGACGACAGTTACACATGAGCCTAATTTTGGGTGGTATTTTCGAAACGGTGTAAAGCTCAGTTGGGTGTAAAGGTCGGTGTAAGCTCGGTCGAAAGCTCAGTTGATGTAAGCTCGGTGTAAACATGAAACACTACACGTTAACAGCAGGCAATTTTTCATGTTTACACCGAGCTGACACCGATCGAGCTTTCGATTGAGCTTACACCGACCTTTACACCCAACTCACCTTTACGCCGTTTCGAAAATATCACCCTTTGTGTTCCTTCATTTCATATGAATTGCATAAAACACAGAAAATTATTTGGACGGCCAATTTCCCTGCACTGGTTCATAATTCTTCCACAGACCTAACGTGTAATGGAAACCGTAACTGTGCCTTGAAGAAAATGTGAACTAAAAAAATAAAAGTGATCATGTTTGTAAAGTTTGGCAGTTACTGTGGCTGTAAACAGGGGTCGAGTGTGCGGTGCTCAGTCTGTTGAGTTCGTGGTGGCATGAACATTATAAAAAGCGCTGAACGTTTATCGGAACTGTCAAGGCCACTTTACACTTTGTCTCGTTGCGATACGCGCAACATTTTCTGACGCGCTAATTGGCTGTTGGTCACGCATGAGCCAATCAGCGCTCGAGAACATGTTGCGTGTATCGCAACGAGACAAAGTATAAGGTGGCCTTTATAAGTGTACATGCGGTCAAAAAACGATAGCTTCTTTAAATGTGAAAGTTTTAACAGTACAGTTTAGTTTCCAATGCACGAAAATTCAAGAAGAATTTATGTTGGAGTTTATTTTTTGCTTGCAGACGCCAATGCGGTTTCCAACAGAGTTTGACTATTTGGATGTAATAGCGTTTTGGACACCTTGATCACCGGAAAGAAGAATACTTTACAACCGACGCACAGTCAAGGTTCGGCAAAAAAAACTACGGCGTTTTTTTCTTAAAAAACGACGTTTTTAAAAAAACGTCTGGTCGTTTACCTTTTTTAAATCCTGAATTTCCTTGATTTTCCCTGATTTTTCAGGGAAAGTGACCTGACTTTCAAGGAAAATCAATTTTTTGTCCCATTTTAAAAAATTTCCGACCAATTCTTACTTTGTCGAGATACGTTGATATACGGAGTTTTTGTGGGTATATTTATTTGATTAGTTTATTTTAACCCTTTTCTTTCGTCATACTTTTCCACATTACTGTACAGTAAGTGTGACTACAATTAAGCGATTTCGCAATAATCACCAATTTTTCGGCAATTTTACTTTATTTTGTGGTATCACATGAGTCACCTAATATGCGAATGCATCTAAAAAGTATGTACCAACAAATGCGCGTCCGCCTGCGCTGTTCTGAATGTGTACGGCACAATACAAAATACTAGTGATGTAGCCGCGTTGACTCGATTGTATTGCGGACTGAAGTATAATTCCTTGATTCGAAAACCTTGTGAAACAGCCCTTCTCTTCGGGTTTTTGACCAGAGTGCGCGTGCATCCAGCAGAACCTTTTGGTCGCTTTGTCGCTTGACAGTAAAAGGACACATAGGGTATATCCATAGGATAAACGTACAGCGAGGCTCTAAACCGCAAGATTTCAGCTAGTTCCTGGTGAAGAATTTTTCAAATATGAAAGTAGTGTTCGGTAGTTCGCTTCTCTGACTCCACGACTCCCATGCATGATGGCCCTTCACCGTTGGCAGAAGTAACGTGTGTCAAACTTAAAATTTTGACCTTCACCACAGTCAAG
>JASAMV010008532.1:0-91395 GCA_030248065.1 Rhynchonema sp. JSB1_4
CAAAAATTAGTAACGAAATTTAAGTTTGGCCAAAGTTCAAACAATAATAATGAAGGGAAAATGCAATTGAACTCACCACCCAAGTGCACATCGTAGCGGGTTGGTGAAACATCAGCGCTGCAGGTCACGGCTGCGGGATCGGATCATCGCACACAGCTCACCGATACAACCTCTGTCCCGATTTGGTGTGCTGTGGGTCGCCGCGTGGCGTATTTTTTGAGCAAAACTTTGTTTTTTTTTCACGAAAAGTTTCATTGATCAAAACAATTTTTTCATCGAAAAAATGAGGGACGAAAAAGTGCGCGACGTGCGAACCCTGAAACTCAAAGGCCGGTCTGAGTTTTTGACAGGAGATCACGCAAATGTATTGGCCCATGGGCATGATAACAATGTTTGGCACTGACGATGTCCTAGGCACTGCCCGTCTGGGCAAACAAAAATTAGTAACGAAATTTAAGTTTGGCCAAAGTTCAAACAATAATAATGAAGGGAAAATGCAATTGAACTCACCACCCAAGTGCACATCGTAGTGGGTTGGTGAAACATCAGCGCTGCAGGTCACGGCTGCGGGATCGGATCATCGCACACAGCTCACCGATACAACCTCTGTCCCGATTTGGTGTGCTGTGGGTCGCCGCGTGGCGTATTTTTTGAGCAAAACTTTGTTTTTTTTTCACGAAAAGTTTCATTGATCAAAACAATTTTTTCATCGAAAAAATGAGGGACAAAAAAGTGCGCGACGTGCGAACCCTGAAACTCAAAGGCCGGTCTGAGTTTTTGACAGGAGATCACGCAAATGTATTGGCCCATGGGCATGATAACAATGTTTGGCACTGACGATGTCCTAGGCACTGCCCGTCTGGGCAAACAAAAATTAGCAACGAAATTTAAGTTTGGCCAAAGTTCAAACAATAATAATGAAGGGAAAATGCAATTGAACTCACCACCCAAGTGCACATCGTAGTGGGTTGGTGAAACATCAGCGCTGCAGGTCACGGCTGCGGGATCGGATCATCGCACACAGCTCACCGATACAACCTCTGTCCCGATTTGGTGTGCTGTGGGTCGCCGCGTGGCGTATTTTTTGAGCAAAACTTTGTTTTTTTTTCACGAAAAGTTTCATTGATCAAAACAATTTTTTCATCGAAAAAATGAGGGACAAAAAAGTGCGCGACGTGCGAACCCTGAAACTCAAAGGCCGGTCTGAGTTTTTGACAGGAGATCACGCAAATGTATTGGCCCATGGGCATGATAACAATGTTTGGCACTGACGATGTCCTAGGCACTGCCCGTCTGGGCAAACAAAAATTAGTAACGAAATTTAAGTTTGGCCAAAGTTCAAACAATAATAATGAAGGGAAAATGCAATTGAACTCACCACCCAAGTGCACATCGTAGTGGGTTGGTGAAACATCAGCGCTGCAGGTCACGGCTGCGGGATCGGATCATCGCACACAGCTCACCGATACAACCTCTGTCCCGATTTGGTGTGCTGTGGGTCGCCGCGTGGCGTATTTTTTGAGCAAAACTTTGTTTTTTTTCACGAAAAGTTTCATTGATCAAAACAATTTTTTCATCGAAAAAATGAGGGACAAAAAAGTGCGCGACGTGCGAACCCTGAAACTCAAAGGCCGGTCTGAGTTTTTGACAGGAGATCACGCAAATGTATTGGCCCATGGGCATGATAACAATGTTTGGCACTGACGATGTCCTAGGCACTGCCCGTCTGGGCAAACAAAAATTAGCAACGAAATTTAAGTTTGGCCAAAGTTCAAACAATAATAATGAAGGGAAAATGCAATTGAACTCACCACCCAAGTGCACATCGTAGTGGGTTGGTGAAACATCAGCGCTGCAGGTCACGGCTGCGGGATCGGATCATCGCACACAGCTCACCGATACAACCTCTGTCCCGATTTGGTGTGCTGTGGGTCGCCGCGTGGCGTATTTTTTGAGCAAAACTTTGTTTTTTTTTCACGAAAAGTTTCATTGATCAAAACAATTTTTTCATCGAAAAAATGAGGGACAAAAAAGTGCGCGACGTGCGAACCCTGAAACTCAAAGGCCGGTCTGAGTTTTTGACAGGAGATCACGCAAATGTATTGGCCCATGGGCATGATAACAATGTTTGGCACTGACGATGTCCTAGGCACTGCCCGTCTGGGCAAACAAAAATTAGCAACGAAATTTAAGTTTGGCCAAAGTTCAAACAATAATAATGAAGGGAAAATGCAATTGAACTCACCACCCAAGTGCACATCGTAGTGGGTTGGTGAAACATCAGCGCTGCAGGTCACGGCTGCGGGATCGGATCATCGCACACAGCTCACCGATACAACCTCTGTCCCGATTTGGTGTGCTGTGGGTCGCCGCGTGGCGTATTTTTTGAGCAAAACTTTGTTTTTTTTTCACGAAAAGTTTCATTGATCAAAACAATTTTTTCATCGAAAAAATGAGGGACAAAAAAGTGCGCGACGTGCGAACCCTGAAACTCAAAGGCCGGTCTGAGTTTTTGACAGGAGATCACGCAAATGTATTGGCCCATGGGCATGATAACAATGTTTGGCACTGACGATGTCCTAGGCACTGCCCGTCTGGGCAAACAAAAATTAGTAACGAAATTTAAGTTTGGCCAAAGTTCAAACAATAATAATGAAGGGAAAATGCAATTGAACTCACCACCCAAGTGCACATCGTAGTGGGTTGGTGAAACATCAGCGCTGCAGGTCACGGCTGCGGGATCGGATCATCGCACACAGCTCACCGATACAACCTCTGTCCCGATTTGGTGTGCTGTGGGTCGCCGCGTGGCGTATTTTTTGAGCAAAACTTTGTTTTTTTTCACGAAAAGTTTCATTGATCAAAACAATTTTTTCATCGAAAAAATGAGGGACAAAAAAGTGCGCGACGTGCGAACCCTGAAACTCAAAGGCCGGTCTGAGTTTTTGACAGGAGATCACGCAAATGTATTGGCCCATGGGCATGATAACAATGTTTGGCACTGACGATGTCCTAGGCACTGCCCGTCTGGGCAAACAAAAATTAGTAACGAAATTTAAGTTTGGCCAAAGTTCAAACAATAATAATGAAGGGAAAATGCAATTGAACTCACCACCCAAGTGCACATCGTAGTGGGTTGGTGAAACATCAGCGCTGCAGGTCACGGCTGCGGGATCGGATCATCGCACACAGCTCACCGATACAACCTCTGTCCCGATTTGGTGTGCTGTGGGTCGCCGCGTGGCGTATTTTTTGAGCAAAACTTTGTTTTTTTTTCACGAAAAGTTTCATTGATCAAAACAATTTTTTCATCGAAAAAATGAGGGACGAAAAAGTGCGCGACGTGCGAACCCTGAAACTCAAAGGCCGGTCTGAGTTTTTGACAGGAGATCACGCAAATGTATTGGCCCATGGGCATGATAACAATGTTTGGCACTGACGATGTCCCAGGCACTGCCCGTCTGGGCAAACAAAAATTAGTAACGAAATTTAAGTTTGGCCAAAGTTCAAACAATAATAATGAAGGGAAAATGCAATTGAACTCACCACCCAAGTGCACATCGGAGGGGGTTGGTGATGTTTCACGACATGTGTCAAAGCTTGAATGATAGTTGCTGTTCTTGACCGAGTGTCGTTGCACTTGAGGACTGCTTAAAAAAGTGTTGCTGTTCATTGCAATCAACTGATGAGCTGATTTTGTGGCCAACATGCGTGCTTGTGCTGCACTGCAATGGGCATGATAACTGCGGTGACACTAGCGTTACATACATATAGCTGCAGGTGTGGCTGTGTACCTATGCCACAAACGTGAGATATTGGTGGTGCGAGGTGCGACGAAAGCTTCTATTTCTTGGCGATAAATTATTTAATGCAATAATTGGCCAACATGCGCATTAAGATTGTGTTCTCAAGATCGAATTTTTAGAAAGCGGATGTCAGCACTCAGCAGTAATAGCAAAGGGATTTAAAATAAGCCAACATTGTCACGACCTCATTGTTGATGTTTCACATGTGTGTGACGTTTGTTTGGGTGAGCCTGTTCGTGATGGTTAAGTGCAGGGTCGTGTTTTGAGCATTGAAAAGCAAAGTGCGCAATGGGCGTTGCTGTGGAAGACGTAGTCGTTTGTTGGAAATCGATTGGGCAGAAACCAAGGGTGCACACTTTGGTTAGGATAAGCAATGATGCGCGCTATCGTCATTCAAACGTGTGCAGGCGAAAACTGGGAGTTCTGCGAAGACATTGCGTTATCGGGAACTTGCACAATACCGCAAATGGGGTGCGGGATATCAAACATGGTTAGGATTAGAAAGAGAACGAACTGATGCTCATCTGGTGTGGTGTCACACAAACAATGTGGGACCGTACCATGTAGTCTCTAATCACTTGCACACAACAGTTACGTTACGTGTGTGCATCTGCGACAGGAATAAAACAATTGGAGAGAAGTGTATCAACGAAAACAGTCGCATAAGTGTGTGACCCTAGGCTCTGAGTGCCCCACCCCCGGCCGAAACGTTCACCCCAGTCAGAGATCAAAGCACGACTGTTTGGGTACGGTAACTGTCCTGCTGAGAATGAACACAAGAATTGGCGCCAAAATAGCAAATTCAAACAAATGTTTCAAATTCAAAACAAAAGCAATGAGAAGCAGTCGGATACTGTAACTCGCAAGCAGACTTGCTTGACCGACCTGACACACGGCTTCAAATGATGTTTCACGTTGTGTGTTGCACGCTGTCTGTCGACTGCTGCACAAGTGCATGAACGTCGAACGTGGTGGGGCAGCAGACAAGTGCTGAAAAAGAAATACAGCTTGTTGATCTAATTTCGATGTGGTTTTTTATCAGGCAGGATCTTGTCAGAGCACGAGAGCTAAGCCGGTCAGTGCTTCGGTCATCTGATGTTTCACTGTGTCTTAGTATGAGCAAACGCGGGCTACGGTAGACAAGACACAGTAAAGTAACCCAATCTGGCAGTAAAATAAGACAAACTTGACCACGGACCTCCATGATCGCATGATGAGATCAGCTGATGGACGTGTGAGTTTGGCGCAAGAATTTGGCGAATTTCGTGAAATGATGGTCGGAAATTATATTGTTGGCAGCCTGAAAATGAAAGGAATTTTGAGCTGATCAATATGTTCATATGTACCTTTTAAATTATGAGTTATTATTATCAAATTACCATGCAAACCTTTTAAGGCAGACTGAAAAACATCAATATTTCGTAAAAACTCGGGCTGCAACAAGTCCGCAATTAATCAGACAAAATCAAGAAATTTGAAAAGCGGGTGTGAGTGGGCAAAGCAGCGCGCGCACGGTGAAACGGGCACACAACCGAAAAACACACAAAGGAAAAGGGGGACAGCGAAAGAGAATCAAGCAGAAGCACCGTATTGTTAATCCCCTAAACAGCATGTTGCATGACGGCATAATTGTGCTCAATCCTCTGGCAGAAAAAGACAACAAGCGTGTAATGTGGTGCTGCTATTTTTTGGCCGAACTGAGGTGTGATACAGACAGACTGACCTGCGACAAAATTGACCTGCAAATGCATGCAAGCCACAGCAACGCTGCACGTGCACAATGCAATTGAGTCGCATTTGAGCAGCGCTGACTCTCATTGGCGGTCGATTGTTCTAATCTGGGCTTGTGGAAAACACCCCCAACACTGACCAAAACGTTCCACAACAAAAACGGTCAGGCAAGGACAGCAGAGCAGAGATCATAGCGCGCAGCATGCTTCAAAGTGACCACCACTTGTGGGTGTTGAGCGCTCAATGTGTGAGAGAGAAGGTGTGCCCCACACTTCAGTTCATATTTTTATGTGGCGTGACATTTATGATTGGTGTCAATTTTAAGCGGACGCTGGTGTACGCGGTTTTGCTTTGATCATGTTTGGAGACAGAGTTGGAGCCCCAATTTTCACCTGTGTGAGCGATATTGATTTGGCAGAAATGATTATTTTTTGCGCTGGTCAAAATTAAGTGCTGCCAAGTTTTTATAAATTGTCACAAGATAAGATTCGAACAAAACTATTCCAACTCGGAAGGGCGTCCGCGTGTATCCGCGACCGCGTCAAGTTGCTAAGATGCGCATTGTGCGCCTCACGGGTTGGGTGGGACATATCGGGGGGACAACAACAATAAAGCACATGGAACAGAACAGAGTACGAGGTGGTGCATCTGCACACCAGAGCACCACAACAACGCAGCATGGAACTTTTGGCTTAATTGTCATGTCGTCCACTTGGCCCTGATGCCATTGCGCACATTCAGAGCTGTTGGAGTTTGGGTGACGAGACGCATATTGTGACAACAAAATAATCCGATTCTTTTGCATGATCAACACCGAATAAATAGCACATCGTGCACGAAAGTGCGCGGCGTTCAAATGTGATGTTTCAATGCTCGTATTATGTATGTCGCGCATGTGAAAGAGCATTTGAGGCTTCAACGTGTCAAACACAAGCATGTTGCTGTCAAATAATTTCAATGTCATCACGTGATTATGCACGTACCATTTTGGGCCCAAATGATAACCCCATTCAGGGTTTGGTTTGAATGTTCAAACGCAAGCAAAATTTGGTGGATTCTTGTTCATAACATTCTTGCGGATTTCGAAGCAACTTGAAACAAGAAAGAAAAATGCCCCAAGGGGCATAAAACAAATATTTTTCCCTGGCTGACTGGCATAAAAGAACGACTGGCATAAAAAACGATATACTTTCTTACACCACTTTGTTGATGTTTCAAGAAGCACTGGAATAAACGTAAGTGTGTTCTGAGCTGTTTGATGCCGATATTTTTATGTTTGAACCATATTCCCGGTGCGAACTCTTCTGAGCCAACACCCAGCCGATATTGGAACTTTTATTCAAACCTATACATTTAGACAGCTGTTTCTCCTTTTCAACCTCACTACAGTAATTGTGCAGTCTTCGGTTGCGCACGGTGATTCAACAAGGAGAGGATTAAAGAGAATACCGTAAAAACCTAAATAGAACGGGGGGCTCTATTAACTCACTGACCCCATTTTGGAGGGGGCTCTATTCCGGGGGGCCTCTATTAATTCACTGACCCGAACCTGAAAAAATTGTTCCCAGAAATACCCCCAAAAAATCCCTAAAATGGGGTTTGAAATGACGTTTTTTTGCTTGTAATCGCATTTATTCGTGTCTATTCGTCAATAAGAGGCGTATTATGTGCTCTGAACGAACAACAAACGTGCATAAATGTACCTGTGCACCACTATCAAGCGTTAATACACTACTGTATAGGGGATGTTACTTAGGGGGGCTCTATTCCGGGGGGGCCTCTATTAATTCACTGACCCCTTTTTGGGGGGGGGCTGCATTTAGGTTTCTACGGTATTGTATTACTTCAATATCAAACACGGTTTCTAAGTGAGCGCTCCATGAGCTGTGTCACTGGTGGCAAAACAGCACGTTCCGTTCAGATCATGCCGTTCCTCCACTCCAAAATTCATCAATTGTCAGAGAATTATTTTAAATTTGTGTTGTGTTGACTATCGACATCGACAGTGACGAGACGAGCAGTGGTGTCGTTGGGGGGGGGGGGGGGGGTTGGGGGTGGGGGGTTACCCCCCGTGGTATGGGGTATGGGAAATCGGCCGGGGGTATGGGGTATGGGAAATTTTTCACTTTTGGAACAAGCACCCCTAAGAAATGACTTTTTGACCCCGAGAAGTACCAAAATTAGCCATTTTTCGTCCAAAAATGTCAAAAATCGCTTACTACCGCAAGAAAACTCTGTTTTAAGCACTTTTTAGACCAATTTTGGCACTTTTAGAAGATTTTTGGGGTCATTTTTTTCAAAACCCCCACCCTCGGGTATGGGAAATTTTTGAGTTTTTGGAAAAACCCCCCCCCCTGGTATGGGAAATTTTTGATTTTTGGGGGTATGTATGGGAAATTTCCCGAAAATTGGGCTGGGTATGGGAAAATTTCGATTTCTCAACGACACCACTGGTGACGAGCAGGGATTAGGATCGGGCCGGGTAACCTCGGCCCGGCCCGACTGACCAAAAGTCCGGCCCGGCCCGATTTAGTAAAAGTCCAAAATCGGCCCGGCCCGATTTTGGATTCAAATTTGCAAAATTTTCTTGGGGGCATGGGGGGGCAGCATGTTTGTTCAAATTCAATTTCAAATTTTATCTGCAAGCTTACGCGAAGACCTTCACAAGATCCGGAAAAACCCTTAAAATAAAACAGTGTTAATAACAAAGAATGTGAACATGAATGAACAAACGACAATGGAAACGCACCGGTGAGATGTTTTTGTGATACAATTTTGGCCAAAAATTGAGGTGAAAATAGTACTTTTTCCGAATTTTCGCCGAAAATCGCCTAAAAATAGGTATTATGGGTGGGCTCGCGCAGTGTAGTTCCTGGTCCGGCGCGGCGGTTAGTGTACCTACCCCTTTTTTCCGTGCGGCGGTTAGTGTACCTCCCTGGGGGGGGAAGGGGGGGGGGAAGACCCAAATCCAGGAAAAAGTCACTTTTTGAGGTAGAAAATTTGACCGATTTTTACCCCTTTTTGGAAAAAATTCTCCATAAAAAGGGTATTTTGGCGACTTTTGACATCATTGACCTGAAAATCACCCATTTTAGGCCTAAAAATGGCCATTTTAGGCCTAAAAATGCCGATTTTAGGCAAAAATTGAGGCGGTTAGTGTACCTGGCGCGGCGGTTAGTGTACTAGTGTACCTTGGTCGCGGCGGTTAGTGTACCTTAGGGGGGGGACCCCCCTCCCCCCCCAGGAACTACACTGGGCTCGCGCGATTTTTTGGGAAAATAAGGTCGAAAAACACCGATTTTTGCCTTAAAAGGTATAAAATTGCTTGTGAGGGGTATGATTTGGAGTTGAGAGAGGTAAGTACCAGTGTAGTTCCTGGGGGGGGGAGGGGGGGCACCCCCCCCCCTCGGGTACGTCTGTTCCCCCTCCGAGGTACGCCTGCCCCACTGTTCCCCCTCCGGGTACGTCTGCTCCCCCCAATTTTTTCCTAAAATGGGCAAATTTAGGCCTAAAATAGGCATTTTTAGGCCAAAAATAGGTAAACTTTAGGTGAAACCTCCAAAAAAACGCCAAAATACCCTTTTTATAGGGGATTTTTCGCAAAAGAAGGCAAAAATAGTCCAATTTTTCGACCTCAAAAAATGACTTTTTTCCGTCCCCCCCCCCAAATTGGGACTTCCCCCCCCCCCTTCCCCCCCAGGTAGGTACGTCTGTTCCCCCTCCGAAAATAGTGGAGGGTACGTCTGTTCCCCCTCCGGACCAGGAACTACACTGGTAAGTACTCAACCCCCCCAACCCCCCCCCCGCCCCCCCTGACACAGCAAGTTGCCGTCCCTCCTGGGTAGCTACACCACTGGCCCCCTATTAATATTATGGAAGCCCCCATTAATTGAAGCCCCGTTACAAAAAGAAGAATAGAAACATAAAGAATATAAATTTGAGTTTGGTGTATACTTGCGTATTTTTCCGCAAAATATATTTTTGGAAAAAAAACCGTTTTTTTCCGGAAAAAACCGTTTTTTTCCGAAAAAAACCGTTTTTTTCCAAATATTTTTCCAGTACTTAAGGATACCCATGGTCCAAAAACGCCTATTTTGGAGAAAATTTTGTCGGGAAATGGCCTGAAGCAGGCTAAAAATGCACTTGGAGATTAAAAAGTGCTCATTTTGAACTGTTTAGCACCGATTTACATTGGTTTTGACAACATCCTTTCGTCCCCTTTGAAAATATTTCGGAAATTTAACCGGAAAACGGTTTTTTTCCAAACGTTGCCACTTGGAAAAATTTCCGGAAAAATAAAAACGTATTTTTCCGGGCCTCGGAAAAAAAACGGTTTTTTTCGGTTTTTTTCCGAAAAAAAACGGTTTTTTTCCGGCCCGCAAGTATAGTTTGGTGGTTCTGGTTCACAACAGTTGTCGCAGCTGACACGAAAGCGTTTTGATTGTCGTTCATTTCTTGTTTCAGGCGCAACCGCAACGGGATCACAAAATGGTCAGCCCGAAGAAACAGTCGAAATTGGAAATGCCGGTGCAAAAACGGGCAACGGCAAGATCGAAAAAGCCCACAAAATTTAGCGTGGACGACGAAAAAACGGACGAAGGAAACGGTGCGTCGACGGCCAAGAAACAAATCCGGCCGCATTCTGTCTCTCGGGTCGAAGTGGACAATGTCAAACCGAGGACGAGAAAGCCGCTGGTTGGTCGGGCACAAAGTGTGATGGCGGAGGAGCGAAAAGCGCTGACGGAAACCGTTGTGACGCCAACAACCAGCGCAGTGGTGGATGCTTTCAAACGACCGATGGATCCGTTGCCGGCTGGTCAGTCGACTTCATTTTCGTTGACGAATTCAGCCTCAAGAAGAGACGATTCACATTTAGCATCCATTTTTAGCATAGCACATGCAAGTGCCACTACCGTAGTCATAATTTCATGCGTTAGCACCCCGCCAGCATTACGGGCAAGCGGCAAGGCATCAGAAGCGTGCCGGGCCGAGGTTTTTCACGTTCCGACCGAGCCGGGCCCGAAAATTGTGGAGAGCGAGAGCGGGTCGGAAAGTCTGGTCGGGGTCGAGAGCCCAGCGCGGTCGAAATGTAAAAAGTCGCGGCGCGGCCCGTTTACATTTCTGGTGGACATGGTCGATCCAGGTATTTATCCTTGCTCGCCATTCGCAGATGTGCTTCTGATGGCCAAGAAGCGTCTGGGCGTGGGCATACCTGACGTGCTCGTTGGTCGCGATCGTGAAATCCAGTTGCTTTACAATTCGCTGGCCGCTGTTGTGCGGAGCGACCAGCCGCGCAGCTTCTATCTTTCCGGTCCGCCCGGCACTGGCAAGACCGCGACCGTGCGACATACGTTGAGACAATTGAAGGTCTGTTTTCTTTTCGCAAGAATGCAGCGGAGCAATACCTTTATGTATGTTTGATATCAGATTTGGTAATCGGGGTAAACGGATTCTGGTAGGAACTGAGGAAAAAGTCTGAGTTTGGTTTTGCTTGTTTTTATGCTCTCAATGACGCATAAAACCATGAAGATAAATTAGTAACAAAAGCACAGTTTCAAGACCGGGTGGGACAATTACGGAGATAAAGATAGTTACAACGCTGGTTAAGAGTTAAGACAAAACCACAGCAAATAGAAGCTACATAAAGCGTCAAGGAGAGAGAAAGATCACGGACATGAGGACAGATCACAGGATATGGTAACATAAACAGAAAATTATGCATTAATCAACGTCAAACGGCAATGCCGGTCTCGGAGGGCATATTGGCATCAGTCCATGTTGTCAACAGTCCAGAACGTTTCCACACCTCCAGAACAGATAGTGGCAGAGACAGTGTAGTTCCAGCGAGGAGGGGGGCCCCCAATGGGACGTCTGTTCCCCTTCAGTCCATGGTGCGCTTGCCCCCTGTTCCGCCTCCGGGCACGTCTGCTCCCCCAATTTTTGCCTAAAATATGGAAATTTAGGCTTAAAATAGACATTTTTAGGCATACAAAGAGTGATTTTTAGGTCAAGGTTGTTAAAAATGGCCAAAATACCCTTTTTATTGAGGTTTTTTTCTCCAAAAAAGGGCAAAAAATGGCAACAGCTCCAGAAAAAGCAACCGAGCAGAAGGAACAAAACTATGTATTTTCATCACGTTGCAGAGCAACAACCTATCCTTCATCGAAGTCTACATCAACTGCATGAACACAGCGACGGCCGCGGCCGTGCACCGTGTGCTCTTTGATGCTATTTGTCCCAAATCGAAGCGACCGCCAGCGCGACAACTTGCGCGTGTGGTTGAGCGGAAAATTGTCGATGCGGATAAATCAATGTTGGTGTTTGTCTGTAATTTTTTTGTTTGTTTGCGTTATCTTGTTGAACGGCCTCAGCTTATTTTTTGCAGAATCCTCGTGCTTGACGAAGTTGACCAATTGGAGACGAAGAACTACAACGTTCTGTACACGACGTTCGGCTGGCCGACACTGACTGGTAGTCGACTTTCGGTGATTGGTAGGTTTTGTGGGCTGAAAAAAATAGTAAAAATATTGGAAATCTTTTGTTTAAATCATAAAGTATGGCTATTGAATGAGATAGGAACTTGAGTTTGTCGCCGTGCTTTTTCTTGCGCAAGCGGCATCGCGGAACTGAGCGAGGCAGCTGTATGCTACCCGCGCAAACGATGTTTATTTGCACCAGCCGTCAAAATGAACTTAATGATGTTTGAAATTAGTGGCAAAAAATAAATCTCGCAATATCATGAAAGGCAGGAAAGAGAAAGGGCAAACAAAAGCCTCGTCACTCAGGGTGTTCCCATTCGCCCACCAATTTCGCTAACGTGTGTTTCATCCGTAATCATATTTCTGTAGTATTTTCAGGTATCGCCAACTCACTGGATCTCACTGAGCGCTTGCTGCCAAAATTGAAGTTGAAAACATCGCAGGCTCCGATGTTGATGCAATACAAACCGTACTCGAAGGACGACGTTGTTCAGATACTGAAGCAGAGATTGTTTGAGGTTGGTTTTCATTTTGTGCAAAGAAAGAGAGGAATGATAATAAAATATTAACTGTTGATAAAGGAAATTTCATGTTGTTGTGTGTCTTTGAGAGACGAACAGCACCAAAAGACACACAACAACATGATTGCATTACGGCACTGCCATCCCGGCAACATCAAAGTTAAAGGAAATTTCGCAGAATTATCAGGCATACTTTTGCTGGTAAGTCGATGGAAACTGGTGCAGTGCAGATTTACCAGGTAGTTGACATAACTGTTAGCTGGCCGTCTGGGACGTTTACCGTACTTGAAATACGTAAATCTAAAAATACTGTATCTTCGAACCATAAAAGCCTTCTGCTGAAAACAGGTCCTGTCCCGGTCTCACCAAGTTTGACTGTGCATAATTTGCAGGCGGATTCGCTTCTCGAACCGACCGCGGTCGAATTGTGCGCCCGCAAAGTTTCAGCGGTGACGGGCGATATACGCAAAGCGTTGGATATTTGCCAATTGGCCATTGAACGTATGCAACATCAAAAAGCTGTGGCCAAACAACAACAACAATTCAGCCCGTCGGAAAATAAAGGTGACTGCTTGTTTTTTGTGACGGAAACTCTGCCAGGTAAGCCACATGCTAGGCAAGAATCCGCGATTGACGCATGGGCTTTGAGTTGAATCGTGTTTTAAAAAAAGTTTTTGAACAGTGTTTTCGAATTTCCTTGGCCCACCTTCGCCAACAGAAGTGGTGCACCGGATCATCGTCAGTGACCTGAAGAAGACAGCTCAATGTTATTGCTCCCATAAAGCACCCCTGCTTGTTTGTTGAAATGCAGGATGCGGTACCAACTTGATGAATTTTCATACAGCTGGAGACTCAAGTGTCAAATTACAAACTTTTGATTCGAAAAAGGCCATCCAAACGAACTCATCAATGATTTGTAGCCCCCACGCCCCGTGCAAGTGTGGGCAGCGCGGATGTATTGCGTACAGTGAGGGATGTGTACGGTAGTCGAGCGCACACCGCCGCGCCAGCGTTGCCCGTCCAGCAGAAACTGATGTTGGTGGCTGTGCTGGCCCTGAATGACAAACGGAGGACTTTCGGTGTGCCGGAGGTCGGTTCTTTTATCCTGAAAATAAGTTTTTATTGTTTTTTTGTCGACGTGTTTGTGACCGCTGATTTTTGCTGTTCAGCGCGGTGGATCAGATTTCGTCTTGTTTTTTTATTTCGCTGTGCGGGACTCGTTGGATTGTTTTGTGCACGTGATTCCCCGGTTAACGTAAACGGTGATACAATTATGCACCAACGAAAGTGTGTGCTTGATTATTTTTCTCATTCACATAATTAATTTTTTCTGGCACAGTCAAAACTTTTCGACCAATATTTATTCCATATTCAGCTCTACACGATGTACAAACGTGCATGCGCGCTGGCCAAGATTGACCCGATCGAGCATTCGGATGTACTGAATCAATGTCGATTAATCGAGTCAGTCGGCCTGATATCGGTTACCGAATCCAGCGGGCCGCGACGTAGTGGCACGCCCTTGCGCGGCAACAATGGCAATATGATGGGCACGCCGCAGCAGAGACTCTATCAGGTATGTTCGGGAATGATTTATGTGGTGAGTGTTTTTTTTGTTTGTGGATATTTTTATTGCGATATTTTGCACCCCAATCTGTGGTCAAAGTCAACTAGCGATCTCCCGATTACGTCACTTTTTAAGGGAAGCGAGTAGACTCTAGTTCTGTTTATCTGTGACGAAAATGCCTGGCTGTATATGTGGATTTTCATTTTTGAACAAGAAGAACGTATCGCATTGCCTTTACTTTTTTTGAATCACACGCCTTTTGAATGAACAAAAATTAATAAAAATAAATAAAATAAATTGGTGTGATTTCAGATCGGTCTCCTGGTGGACGTTGAGTCGGCAAAATCGTCGCTCAACGACGCCACACTCGTATCATCGGTGCTAAATCAACTGGTGCGAACGTAATTCGGGTTTTTCAACTATATTTTCCTCAACTAAGGGCGCGTATAGATTGAACTGGAAATATTTCTGGAGCAACAACTTTTTATTCTATGTCCGAAAGCCAGAAATATCTCCAGCTCAATCTATACACAACCTGGAAATATTTCTGGAGCAACAATTTTTTCTTCTATGTCACAGGTCCAGAAATATTTCCAGCTCAATCTATACGCAAAACTGGAGATATTTCTGGAGCAGTTTGAAACATTTATGCCTCCAGCTTATTCAAGAAAAAATGTGGGGTGAGTGCATGCAACATTTTCTTTGATTACAGGGTGTGCAAATTATATCATGTATTATTGGTTGTGCAGCAACAGTTTGATGGTGATAAAACGCAAAGTATACGTCCAACATCAGCTTTGAATTTTTTTAAAGTTTGCCAAGCTAAACTTTACTATTTTGCAAACATGTTTTCACATGCCCGAGAACGCGTTTTTTAAAGAAAAATTTGCACTTGAAAATTTCAGTTGAGCACCCTGTACTGAACCAATGGTTTTTAAATGTGCACAACGTGACGCAATGAAAATTCTAACAAGGAGATCGCTTGCATACCACAAAAACAAAATATACCGAGGTCGGAAGCTCAATTCTGATACCGCACCAAATTAGGGGCATCGTTTAGAATTCTCGGGCATGTGAAAGCATGTTTACAAAATAGCGAACATAGCTTGGCAAGTAGAACTTTAAACAATCTAAAGCTGATGTTGGGTGTACTTTGCGTTTTATCACCATTCAACTGTTGCTGCACAAACAATAATCCATGATATAATTTGGCACACCCTGTAATCAAAGAAAATGTTGCATGCACTCACCCCACATTTTTTCTTGAATAAGCTGGAGGCATAAATGTTTCAAACTGCTCCAGAAATATCTCCAGTTTTGCGTATAGATTGAGCTGGAAATATTTCTGGACCTGTGACATAGAAGAAAAAATTGTTGCTCCAGAAATATTTCCAGGTTGTGTATAGATTGAGCTGGAGATATTTCTGGCTTTCGGACATAGAATAAAAAATTGTTGCTCCAGAAATATTTCCAGTTCAATCTATACGCGCCCTAACATGGTGCGAAACTCTCAGGAATCAGTAAATATTTTTTGGTTCATGCATTTTTTTATTTATCTATCAGTTTTGTTTCTTTTTTCCATCCGTTTTAGTATCTCGTTCATTCGGGTCTTTTTATTCGTTTTATTTATTGTTACTATTTGGGCTGACTTCGAATTTTCTTGTTTTATGACACTCACAGCGTGCGGTTGATTTTCTCGCACTGCGTCTTTCTTCATTATCTCAATTATCACGTTGTTTTATGGACATACCTAACGTCTCCAACCTGTCTTTGTTGCATGTTCGTAAGTCAGTCCATTGACTGGGTGCAATAAAAGTGTGCAATGTGGGTGTGGATCTCATTTCTGATATTATTGGGGGCGAATAATGGTTTTGGTACCAGCCGGAAGCCGGCGATTAACTGTCACATAGTTTGATTGTTTTGTTTGGTGATCCCGTTTGTCAAAAGATGTTTTCAGATCGAATCACGTCAGTATGCGACCACTAACAGATGAAGAAACGGAGGCAGTTTTCAAGAAATTGTCGAAATTGTTAGCTTATTGATACACTATTGGCTAAAAATCTTGTAACGTATTGTTTCCGATATTGTTTGTTTTATAGGAAAATAGCATTATTATTGTTTCTTGCAGTATTGGCGACAAAATTCGTCTTCTGATTGAACGGGAGGATGGTGACTATTGTTTCCGGCTGCACAAGGAACGAGTGTACTATTGTCGGTAAGTGTGGTCGTGTGGCAGTGTAAAATTCTCTCATGCTACTTTTTCGCAGCAATCTACCTTTTGTGACTGGTTGAGCGTCGTGTTTCGCATGCTCGAAACAAAATGATCTGGCTCGAGGTCCGAAAATATGGTGAATCGCACATTGTGCTGCTTTTACACTGACGATCGCCTGATGCACCGTCCAGTTCGAAGAGTTCAAATAGATCTTGCAGCAGTACACGATATCATTCAGTCCCCGTTAACACAGGGGGGTACCTCGAAGGCTACTGGTTGACCTCAGATCGTGTTGGCTAAAATATCGTTAATATTTTCGCTGCACGGTGTTTTCAGAAAGTCATTATAGAGATGACACGGTGTCAAACTGATTGGATTGGATTTTGACAATTTGTTCGGATTCTGGTCAAATTTACGTTTGCAGCGAGGACCTGATGCGCAAAGCAGCCTGCATCGACCGCGACCATCTTCGGTCGTTCGGCACCTGTTTGGGCAAATTCACCGGATCCCGACAGTTTCGTCTTCACATCACCGCCTTGGACTACATCGCGCCCTATGCCAGTGTACGTGGTTATTTTGTGATTTTGTCTCTTGTATGAAATTACAGCCTGCTTGTGCCCGCTTTGTGGATATGGTGGTGACTGACATGAGATGGGATCTGACGTTTTCGGTCACTCATACAAGAATATTCATCAATTCGACTTATCGTCGGACTTCGCGCTCGAACCGTTGACGAAATTATTTGCTCGTTGACATATTTTTTGGTTGTTCTATGATAACCGAATGTTTATTAGTGCACATGCACGGCTGCAGGCTCATGGCCAACATGCTGTTGTGCTGATTCAGTGGCATGTTCAGCAGATTGTGTGGACCGGTGGTGCCCAAATAACCACACCACAATAACTCAACATCATTAGTTACTACAACCCCGTAACAACGAACATTCTTCCCGCTTTTACTATTCGTTTTCAGTACAAAATCTGGCTGAAACCGTCGGCCGAGCAAACGTTTCTGTACGGCAACCACGTGCTCAAGTCTGGTCTCGGTCGAATTACGGAGGCGACGCCGAAAAACGCCGGCATCGTTGTATATAATATGAATGATGTGCCGCTGGTGGGGATTTTTGTCTGCTCTTCGCAAACATTTGTGCGATATTTTCTCTTAATTTGTGTGCAAAAATTCACATTCAGGGGTTCGGTGTGACGGCCAAGTCAACGGCCGACTGCAGACGAGCAGATCCAACAGCGATAATATGTCTGAACCAAGCGGATGTCGGCGAATATATCAGAAATGAGAGCGCACTCACGTGAAAGCTGTTTTCGTTGTTGTTGATGTTTTTGTTTTCTGTTACTAATTTGATTGTTGTATTCTGCGACCACAGAGCTTCGAATAAAAATACATTAGATAATTATACCATTGGGAATTATCTCACTTGTTTGTTCGCAACGGTTCTATGCCACGGGTTTGAAATACCTTTCTCTGGAGTTCGTTTTATCCCCTGATGTTTTTTTTAACCAATAACATCAAATTAAAAAGTTCCCGGGTGAATTCAGAATGGAACCCGCGATCAAGCAAGAAGTCGGCTCTCCGATCAAAAACCAGCCCGTTCAGTCAGCCCCCGATGCCGTTGTCAAACAGGAGCCCGTCAAATACGGCGCCGACCGTCCAAAATCACCTCCCGTCAATCTGTACAAACAGAAACGGCCGGATTTCGGCGTGCTGGCAGCGAAATACGAGCGATTCGCCAAATTCTGCAGCATTGAACCGAATGGACGGGTGAAATTCGATTTTCGTAATAGCGACGCTGTTCGTGCACTGTCGTGGGCGCTGTTGAAGGTTACTGTTTGATACTGGGGGGATGTTTCTAGTTTTTTGTTCACGATTGTAGTAATCAGACATTGTGAAATTTGCGTTTTCGAATTTGACACCGGAACGTTCATGGGCCCGCTGCATTGCATAACCCCGACCCGCCAGGTCAGAAATGTTCCACCACATGTGTGTAAGTTGGGGAAAAATGCATGTCGAAGTAATATCTGGTATTTTTTTTCAATACCTCACAAGAACATTTTATCCAGTGCTTGTTTGGAATTCTGCCTTTTTTACACAAATATTAGACAAAATGTGACAATACCGCGAAGCGCACGAATTTTTGGCACTTTTTACGTGCGCGAAAGCCAAATTTCATTGAAAATTGGTGCGATTTTTGGACTTTTGATGTGCATGAAAGAAAATCCTGGGATTTAGGGGTCCCTTTTCCTTCTTCCTTTCGAAACGTTGGCCCCCCTTCAGTGGCCAAATGGACCAAAGGGGGGCGGCATGGCCCCTGTGCCCCCCTGGATCCGCCCTTGCCTATACCATACCACATGTGTGTCAAATTTGCAGAATGATTTCGACCTTGACGTCGAGATGCCCCCTGATTGCCTCGTGCCACGTGTGCCTGTTCGGCTCAACTACATTCTGTGGGTGCATCAGTTGCTCAGTGAGACGGGTCTGTTGCACGACAATGTGACTGGCATTGATATTGGTGAGGTGACGGGTTTGTGTGATTCGTTGCCACATGGTTTGGTGCCAGTTGGACGAATTTGATCGTCAAACTGCGTTTGCGAACTTCTGTGCGATGTCGAACTCGGTAGTTGCATCGGTCTGTCTTGCACTGATAAATACGGTGACTTCTTTTCTCGTATCAAAGATATTTCGTAATTTACTGATGGTGACGCACGACTTATTTTGATCCGCACAGGAATTGTTAGCAGACGGCGAATAAAGACCTGTAACGCAGGGTAAACATCAGCGACAGCATTAAGGCCTGAAGCGTCAATACAAGTAGGTCGCTGAGCGACTACAAGCAGTGCACATGGTGAAGTAACAATTTAATGAGTGCAGTGATGTTGGTCTGTTTCGCCCTGTTTTCGCAAACTAACCGAGGCGCCAGGGCTCGTCAGTGTGACCCAAAACTCGCTCAATTTGACAGGCACCGGCGCCTCGTGTGTCTACGCACTGCTCGGTGTGAGACATTGTGGTTGGACGTTTGTGGCGACCGAGAAAGAGCCGAAATCGTATGATTGCGCCAAACGAAATGTGCACCAGAATGATATGGATGATAAAATAACGGTGGTGCAGGTGGGTGAGAGGGCAGCGAATGAGTTTCGGTTGTTTTGTTTTCTGTAATACTATCGGATTCTACTGATGAAGACAATCCAACTAGTGACTTAGGGACTGCACAGGATAGAGGTGGAACATTTTGGGCAATCCATGAACTATTAGCCGTGTCAAGTTGGAAGGAGAGTCGTACGACCACGACCACGGTTCGACTGTCAAGGCTAATGCAATTTCTGCTTGGACAGAACTGGGTTTGAGGACTGATTTCGACCAATGTAAACAAGTTGTTCGGTTCAACTGTTAAACTTTCTCGAAATTAATGCTTCAATTCTATCACAACGCACAGAAAATTGATTTTGCCCAGTCGTACCCGTAATCGAAACGTAATCGCGGGTGAACAAGCACTATTTTATTGTCATTGATCACACACACAGGTGCGCGACGAAACAGCCCTCTACGACGTACTGAGCGACGATTGCACGCTCAAGGATCGCATCTTCGACTTTTGTATGTGCAACCCGCCATTTTACGACAAAACTGAGCTGAACATTGGCAATAACAACGACGACAATGGGGCAGAAGCCGGTGAACAGTCAAAACCAGACAACAGTGAAACATCAACAATTGAATGCAAGTCTGAAGAGCCGGCCACAGGCTACGAAGGCGACAACACACCGATGAGCCAGGGTGCACCGCCTGTTAATGGTAACCGAACAATTGTGTTGTGTGAGGCGAAACCGACATCGAAACGTCGTCAGTCACCGCATTCGGTTACGGTAGCGCGCACCAACGAGGTCTGCGCGGTGGGTGGCGAACTCGCATTTGTGCGCAGCATCATTGCCGATACGAAACGATTGGGGCATAGAGTTAGGTTGGTGGATGGATTATATACTGGCGGTGAAACATCAGTCGGATGGTATGGCTGCTTTTTGAAGGTTTCCCAGTGCAGTGCAGTGTTTGGTTGGTGTTTTGAGATCAACAGGCGATTTTATATTGTCGGCAAGGGAGCAATGAAACAGTTGTGACATAAACATATGCCCAGTCACGATGTTTGCTACAGTTGCTGCTCTGATTGTTGTCGTTTGGACTGACCTCGGAAGCTATGGTAAGGATTGCACGCCAGCTTGGGCTACAAATTGCTCCCGAGCTTACTGACTATTCTTTGTTTTGTAGCGTGTGAAAACAGTGCCGCTTGAGTCGAGTCACCATTTTACAGATGATCAAGAGTTTTTCGTCGGGTGACAGACGTAACGTAATTTTAATTCAAATTTTCTCCATTTGTCAGAATCGGCACGTCAATGCTGGGCAAGAAATCCTCAATGGGCCCACTTCGTCAGTACCTACGTGAGCAGGGCGCGAGTGACGTGACGCAGACAATGTTCAGGCAAGGCCGGACTATGAGATGGGGACTGGCGTGGACGTTTGATGACACGATCAAGTTTGACGTTGGTTCATGGTTTTTCTGCCGATTAACGATAGCATTTTGCTGCTGAAAGCTGCCAAGTTAGTAGCATCTGACATTGGCTGATTTTGAAAAATACCCGTGTTTTGTTTACGTCCATGATAATGAAACCGTCTGTCCTCTTGCTCTTTATAATGAATCGGTCGCGTCGAGGTACCTGACTTTTGTTCATTGTGGAATATTGTTCATTCATTTTGATTGAATATTCACCACATCGAATGGAACTTGGGAGAAGATTGGCAGTTTGGGAACCAAAATGTCGATCGCTGTTTGATCGGATAGAGGGAATAATTACAGATATGGACAGCTTGATTGTAGAAAGTGCAGACTGAATTTCGTTTTTTCATTGTGTTCATAGAAGTTGTTCAACTACAATTTGTTTGCCCAATTTTTACAGAAAACCCAAGATTCGGCCGATGATAAGAAACGCAAGAAACCGATCAGCATTCTATTGAGCGACCATTGTCTGGATCTGGAAAGTGCGCGATCATTTGTCAAAAGGACGCTCGATGATCTGCAGGTTTGTTTTTGGTTGATGAGTCCGAATGTTTGGTTTTGTTTCAATTCATGATTCGCTATCGCAGCCATTGACTGCCTGGTTTGTAAAGGCAAACTACGCCAACACGAGCCCGATTTCGCAGCTGGCAGAATAGTGAAACATTCATACGTGGCTGCTGATTTGGGAAATGTTACACGCTGAAGAATATAAAGTGGAGCATGATGATTTTCTCTTTCTATTCGTTTTGAATACACACCACCTTCGAAATCGGGCTCGTGTTGGCGTAGTTTGCCTATGAGTGATCCGTACTTAGTACTTGGCTAGTTGATCGTATGGGGTCAACTGAAATCGTCAACTAAGTCGTCAACTCGAAGCAGCCCTGAGTGAGCGCGAGCAATAGCACATATAGTCCGTCCACCAGCTCATGGCACTTTGTGTTGCTGCTGGCCGACTTGTTCCCTTCCTCCACGTTCTAATGAAAGAGAAATTGAGTTTCCGAAAAAAAAATTTTTGCTCCTAAATTGCTGTTTTTATGAAATCGACGTGTTTTATAGATTTTAATTTAATTTAATTTTAAATTTGATCGAATTCAATCGTTTTCGACACATTTTATTATTTTTTAGTTTTTTTGCAAAATCGCTCACACTCAATTTCTCTTTCATTAGAACGTGGAGGAAGCGACCAAACCAGCCAGCACCAACACAAAGTGCCATGAGCTGGTGGACGGACTATACATGGCATTCGGCTTGAGTTGACGACTTCAGTCGACGATCTGAGTTGACCACATGTCTATTATCCTGAATCTTATTTCCCTCCCTTGCCCAGATTACGTACGTCAACAGTTCTCAGTCATCCAATGTCTATCGTTGTCAGTTGGATTGCACGGCCGAGACCAATACGTGGACGCATCAACGGCGGAAACGACGGAAACAAGAGAAAGTTGACAGTGACACTGGAGCGGAGGAGAAAAAACCGCGGCTGGATGAAGGTTGGTGGACAAGCTGAGTTACAAAAAAAAACATTTGTTGTAAGGTTCAAATAGTTTGTGGTCCAGCTTTTTTCGGCCTTCGCACGACAGCAGAGCCCCGTCCACAGAAAGCAAAATACACGCACATACACACGTCAACGTGAACAAGAAAGAAAATTGCTTTTCGATTTTCTCTTTTGTAAATGTTTACTTGATTCGGTTTCGGTGCACCGTGCTCAGTAGCATTCAGTGCATAAACAATTGACCTGATTTAAAAATGTTTTATCAACACGGTAAGGTTTGTCGAGCAACAGTAGTCCATTACTTTGGTTTTGAAATAATAAATGAAAGTAACAATATTTGTTAAAAGTTTCAAACCGAAATACATTTTGCCAATTCCCAACTAGCTGCCGGAATCATTATTTTGTACGACAATTGGTTTTGTCGTCCCCCGGGTGATATCAAGTCCCGAAATGTCGATAACCGGTTCCACAGCCTACAAGTCCAGCTGCAAGAACTTTTCAGGCGCTGATTTCGTTGCCGATACACCCACCACGACAACGTCATCAGCAAGTCACGACTCCAACAACGACACTGTTCATGTATCAAGTAAGGGCGGTGAAACATCGGCCAGCCAGATTGACTCGGTTGAGAGTGCTAGCAAAGGTCCATTGATCAAATTCAGTGCGCTGATTCGACAAGACATCGAATGCGGACATAAATACGAATTGATGCTTCAATGGATTGATGGACAGGAGAAAGATGCGATGAATCAACTGGCGCAGTACTTTAGGAACGCTGTCATCAAACATCAGTTTGGAAAATAGATACTGCTTGATTGATCGTTTTGGTTGCATGTTGTTTGTTGCATTGCGTTTGTTTGTGATGTGAATGGTGACTTTCTTACTTTTTTGAAAGCGACTATGCCACAGAGTCTGTATTTTCTTGTTGCAACAATTTGACGATTTTATTATTTTCTGTCCGTCAGATCTTGTTTGTTGCTGCACTCCATGTTGTCAGTTATTCTCGATTGTTCTTGAATTATGACGAATAAAAAGCTCAAGCGGTGAAGGTTTTCAGCGTTTCTGTGAAAATTTATGAAACCGGTTGATAACTGACGCCCAGCGTTATTTTGATGATCATCAAACATACTGAATTTAGCCACTTTTTACACACAGGCCTCTGCACCGTCATCTATTCGTGTCGCAGCAACGCAAAATGGAGTCGTACTCGTTTTTTATATACGAGGGTACGTACGAGCTCAAGATCAACGATGAGAACGTCATCAATTTTGAACGCCGTGATGACAACAAACATGAAATCCTTGTCACCTGGCCGCGTCGAACTGTGTACGTCCGTCTGTATGTGCGATGGGGCGAAGTAGATGGCGAGCTCAGTCACGGGCAATACTTGCCCGTCGATGGCGGTGTTGTGTATTGTGTTGCGGAACCGGATTATTATGACGATATTAATATCGAGGTCAAACCAGAATGGCTGCCTACCGGTGTTCCGCATCTTCGAATGATCTCTGCTGTTTGGCAGCAAGTGGAGTCGCCGATAGTAAGTGAAGCCGATCACCATCTGATCAAAGTGCAAAGCTCAGATGACGTGATCTTCCACTTGGATATCCGAATGGCTCGTTATTTGTCGCCGGTGTTGGCTGCGTTTGCTGATCGATGGAGCAAATCGAATGACACCTACGATTGCAAGAACTGTGACATTGGACATATGCCGTCTTCACATCGTCGTCAACAAACTGTGAAAGTCGTCTGTTTGCTGCGTTGACTGTGGCTGAGCATGGAAATTCAAATGGACTGGCTCAGCGTTGACTTTTGTTGCCGCCTGATATTTTCTCTCTCAAATCGTAAATTCTCCCTTCTCGTAATTCAGTTGATTTCGTGTTTCGTTGGAGACGTTTTGGAGTCGCGATATTTTATATTATTATTGATATTATTTGCCGTTGAATTCTCTCCTTTATTCCTATATTTCCGTTAATCGTTATATAGCGTAAAACGTGCTGTTGAAGTCGACTTCGGGGTGCTTTTCGTGCAATACGTGGAAGCGAAACAGCCAGCTAGATTGCTGGGCTTGTCTTGTTGGGTTTTTGTGCTTGCTTGCCTGAGACCGTTTGCTTGTGCTTCATTTATTGCAGGAAAGCGGGTGACTGGATTGTCACCAGGATCAAGCCGCGCCGTCCGAGTTGCCATCGCGAGGCGTGTGGATTTTGGTCCAGGGCTGACTTGCGCGCTGAGACGGTCACTTCGGCGTGACTCCTGTCGGTCCGGGCGCGTTGCTAACTGTCTGGCGAGTGACAGTAGGTGGCGTGCTCAAGTGCATCTGCCCCGTCGACGAGCTCCCTAGGACGGCAGCAGATCACAAGTGGTGAGCCCGAGTTTTTAATTTTTCTTTCACTCGATCCGGGGGGGTACTTGGACAGTACCTGGTTGAACCCCAGTAAATCGAAGTGATTTTCGTTTGATTTTATTTAGTTTTGATATCAAAACCGTTCCCAAGACCGGGCGGACAGAACCGCCCGCAAATTTTTGGTAAAAACCCCGATTTTCGCGGCAAACCAGGTCGGGGGGCTGTGGGTTGCGCTACCCGCCGCCAGTACCTGGTTGTTCGCTTGTTTGGCTGCTTCCGTGCGTTGCTAGCACGTGACTGCTTGGTGTGTTGTTCCACACAAGCAAGAGCCAAACAGCCACTGGAAAAATCGGCTGGTAAATTTTGTTAATCGGGAGATTCCGACGTGATTTTTGCTTGTTTGACTGATTTTTGTCAATTTTATTGATTTTCGGCCCGGAAAATCAGCCATGCATAGGCTGACAAATATGTTGGGCCTGAACAGGTCGCCAACGTCCGGGCGGCCGACTGTGACTTGCATTATGTGCAAGCAGCCGGGGCACGAAGTGAAAAACTGTCCGTTGATGGCCAGAATCAGAGACAAACATGGCCAAAATGTGCCCCCAGACGAAAATAGTGTGCCCGGGGTGCCGGCCGGTGAAAATGGTCAGGAAGCAGTTGCTGAAGCTGGGGGCAGTCGGGCCACAGCTGCAGCTGCGCAAACACAACATTTCCGCGGGGGGGATGACATGGAACTGACCCACGGGGCTGTGGGCGAAATGCAGGTCGGGCCGGCCGGACTGCCGGCTGGGGCTGAGACGGCAGACGAACAAGCCGTTGTCGATGAAAATCAGCCCGGCCCATCCACCCGACCGGATATTGTTGTGCCCCGGAGGAGTACCAGACAGGACAGCAGGCTGGCCGAGAACGAGCAATTTATTGCCAGCGCTGCCGAATATAACCGAAAAGCCAAGCGCGCCTTGGACAGGCTTGGCATTGACATGAACGACATGCCGGGTGCGGGGCCTGGTTTGACTTCGACTCCCAATCCCCCACAGCCCGCACCCAGGCCTACGACTTCCCAACAAAATCAGCCCATTTTTGCGGAACAACAAGTCGAATATCCGCATCAGCAACAAAATTTGGCCACCGAGAGTCAAAACCAGAATGCACCAAATTTGACCGTTACGCCCGGGCCTGTGGCATCTGGGGGGATGTCAGACCGCAGTCGACTCTGCGCGAGTTTGAACATGCCCCGGGCAGAGGTGCAATGTTGCTGCCAGAACCTTTGTCCCCACCCGATCTGACAGGGGACAACCAACCGCAGCAATAATTCCGACCAATAACGTTTGTACATAGTGTATATATGTACGTTAGTGTGGTCATCTTGGTTGGATGAACCAGTTTTTTGTTATTTTGTCCCGTTTCAAAAGGGATTGTTGGGTTGGATGCTGTGCGCATCTGTTTTGCGCTAAAGTGTTGAGTTGAACGAAGCACTCAAGATTGGACGTGAGAATGAACTGACGGCTTGAAAGTGCAATGCGAAGTCAGGTCTCCGCATGGACATGGTGCGAGGTTGACTCGACCGTCAAATAAGCAAAGCGATTGTTGTCTCGCCTCCGCATGAGTGAGATGCGAGGTTGGCCAGACTGTAAAATAAGCAGAGCGCTTGTTGTCTCGTCTCCGCATGAGAGATGCGAGGTTGGCTGGACAAGGAAGTGCGTGGAAGCTTATTGTCTCGTCTCCGCATAAACGAGATGCGAGGTTGGCTTGACTGGAAATGCGTGGGAAGCTTGTTGACTCGTCTCCGCATAATTGAGATGCGATGTTGGCTTGAATTGAGCAAAATATTGCACAAAGTTGCGTCTCAGACAATTGTGCTGTCTGTGCACCTGAATTAGACGCTGAGCAGATTCGCAGTGTCGGGCGGTTGCTGTAACGGTGGGGTGCTTGGATGTTGATGTCGCTGTAGCTGATGGTCCGCCGGGTCGGCGTCCCTTGTGAAGTGGGGGGAGAGGACCAGGTTATCAGCTAGTCAATCAGCACTGGTGTTGACGAAACAGCAGCTGTGACATGGAATCGAATCTGATCCGTTCTTCTTCACAGATTTGCACTCTGTGTGTGCTTGTGGTGTGAAAATCCACACGTGCATAATGCGTATGGTGAGGTGCATAATGCCTCTTATCCGCATTTCTAATTTTTATGGTTTGACTTTGTGTGCGTAAATTTTATTTCCACATTTCTATGGTAAGAATTGTGATGTTTCACTCGCGACAAAGTGTCAGCGGGTGATTACCGCGTTTTTATTTTGTGTGATGACTTCGTACGGTGATTGTACGTTTTGAATGGTTTGATGTTTCAAGTCATCCAGGGTCGGGGCACAGGAGACACTGCAGTCCCCTGGTAAAACCGGTGCTTGTTCGCACAGTTTGACTTCGGTTTTACACTTTTGTATTGTGACCCTGCCTAGTAAGAGGTAAATTGCCCTGTTTATGACCATTTAGCTTACGGCGATGTAAGCTCGGCGTTGGTCGCTTTGTTTGACTCCCTGTTTGACACAGATAACCATTCAACAGCACGGTTCGTTTGTGTGATGGCGAAACGTTGGTGCAATGTTCGATGTGCGCGACTCGTTCCTTCTACGGCGCTGGCGTCGTGCTGTTCTGGCGGTCACCGGACAGGACTACTTCACCTGAGGTGACAACCTTCGAGGGGTTGGCTGGTCGTCTACCCAGCTTGCCGTCCACCTTCGCTGCCGAAACCGTCTCCATCGTGGATCAGCCTGCGCCTATGGGCTAGCAGCTGCTCTATTATCGGTCAGGACTTAAACCGGTACGAGCGGTGTATCACCTGCGGGTGTTCGTCTGGGATTTGGGGTGAGTAACCTACATCCCTTGCCTCGGCAAGGTGCGGTGAAACCCACCTCGGTGGCTGGTGAAAACCCGTATCCTGACTGCTATATCCACGCGACAACTCTATTCAATTCAATCTATTCCACCTTCATCGCTGGTGTGCTATTCAATTCGTCGTCGTTGCCATCTGCGATCCCTAAACTCTCGACGGTTTCTTCAAGGCCGACTCTAACTATGGCCGGATGGACACGAACAGTTTCTATTCATCTTCATTCAACATCGATCAAATGAGGTCATTTGAAGGAACTGGTGCGGGGAGATGTGACATTGGACATATGCCGTCTTCACATCGTCGTCAACAAACTGTGAAAGTCGTCTGTTTGCTGCGTTGACTGTGGCTGAGCATGGAAATTCAAATGGACTGGCTCAGCGTTGACTTTTGTTGCCGCCTGATATTTTCTCTCTCAAATCGTAAATTCTCCCTTCTCGTAATTCAGTTGATTTCGTGTTTCGTTGGAGACGTTTTGGAGTCGCGATATTTTATATTATTATTGATATTATTTGCCGTTGAATTCTATCCTTTATTCCTATATTTCCGTTAATCGTTATATAGCGTAAAACGTGCTGTTGAAGTCGACTTCGGGGTGCTTTTCGTGCAATACGTGGAAGCGAAACAGCCAGCTAGATTGCTGGGCTTGTCTTGTTGGGTTTTTGTGCTTGCTTGCCTGAGACCGTTTGCTTGTGCTTCATTTATTGCAGGAAAGCGGGTGACTGGATTGTCACCAGGATCAAGCCGCGCCGTCCGAGTTGCCATCGCGAGGCGTGTGGATTTTGGTCCAGGGCTGACTTGCGCGCTGAGACGGTCACTTCGGCGTGACTCCTGTCGGTCCGGGCGCGTTGCTAACTGTCTGGCGAGTGACAGTAGGTGGCGTGCTCAAGTGCATCTGCCCCGTCGACGAGCTCCCTAGGACGGCAGCAGATCACAGAACATCGACGCCGAAACTCTACGAGTGCTCTTGAAATACGGATACTTGGAATGTGTTGACTTCGAGGTTTGTAAAAGCAGGGGCGTACCTGGGTAGCTGGGCCTGCGTTGTCAGTCACGGGAGGGGGTGCTGTGGGTGAAAAGTCACTTTTATCCAGTGCTGTTTTGAAAACTCATTTTTACCTAGCACTTGTTCGAACGTTTCCCTTTGAACCAGCGGAGCACAACGGACAGAAGACCGTTCCAAGTGCCATCGGCGCAAAATTTGGCAATTTTTTGTGTGGGCGTCGGACATAATTGGGCGTAAACTGTCTGTGTCTGACGCGCGAAGCGCGACGATTTTTGACATTTGGCAGAGCCGGACACAGGTAGGGGCGGAACGGGGCACTCTCAAGGCAAGGTGCCCTGGGGCACTTTTCAGCGCCCGGGCACTTTCTCGCCAAGTCGTAGGATTTTCACTCTGGCACTCCTCAAATGTCAAAAAATAGCCAGATTTATTCGCAAGATACAATCATCTGCACAACATTTTGGCGGTTGCGCTGGAGTGTACATGGTGTGAGGCCAAGCAGTGTAACCTTGGTGTTGCCAGGCACACTCGAAGAGGTGGCAGGCAACCTTGCCTACCCACCCGCACCCAGCTGTACTGTGCCGGACCAACTAGAGCGCATCAGGAGGCACACGGGCCATTTTGGCTTCATCTGGTCAATATGAGGGAGGGAGCGGAAGCAACTTTTTGGAGAAGAAGATCAAGGGATCTCACATCACAGGATTAATTCTAGTCCAAACATCGTGCGCTTAGCGCGTTACTAATTTAATGTCCATCGAAATGAATGGGTACGAGATATTCATGGTCACGCGTCCAAAAAAAAGTGCCAAATTTTCTCTCACTGCGCGCGCACGTTCACGTTTTACATGAGATTTGTTTCAAAAACGGTCAAATTCAGAAGAAGCACTGGATAAAAATGGCTTCAAAATAAAACAAGCACTGGATAAAACGTTTTCAAAAGTGCCCGACCCGCGACCAAATCCTGTGTCCGGCCCAGCATTTGAGGTGTGCCAGAGTGATAATGTCGCTATTTGGGTTGTGAAATGATTTGAAAACCACAGACTCATTTGCCAAAATCTATATTGTGTTTTTGGTGCCTTCTGATGCTAAACAGAGTGTTATTGCCTAAACAGAAACGGTTACTCATAAAACATATTTTCCACGGCAAAATTGCAACCGTGCTTTGAGGTGTTCACTCGTCGTTACTATGACATCATGAAAGCAGCAAGTTTCCTTCAATATGGCTTGATCAACGACGTGATCGAGAAAGAAGCGCGCCGTCGAATGCTGCTGGGTATCAATCATATGCCGTTGTGCGAATTCCAGTCACTGTTCAAATTGGCCACTGAACTTGAATACGATACCGTGCGCAACATCGTGCTCGACCAGCGCGCCAGTATCCTGGATGCGCTGAAGGAAGCCAACAATCGTGACACGTTCGCTCGACTGCTGCTGGGACAAGCGCCCTAAAATCGGGTGATCAATAAAATGATATGTAAATTTTAGTTGTGGTGTTGTAGCTGGGCAGGTGTCACATTTTGGACTTCTGAAACATTATGGCGGCCATATCGCACCTCACGCTCCCCCGCGCCCCCATGTATTTTTAATTTTCGGCGGGAAAATATGCGCACCCCGCGCTCCTTTTCTACTGTAGCCTGCCTGGCTGGCGCCGCTGTTCAGTCTGCATATAAGTGAGAGACCCACTCGCGCCCCTCTTCCCATCACCCCCACCTAGGTAGCACGGATGTCTGCTGCGTGTAGAACTGCTGCGCATCCTTCAAGGGTCCGTCTCGGAGCCGGCTAGACCTAAGTTGCCTGGATCCCCCTCTTCCGTTCATATTTACGATACCACAACATTTATGAACACACCTTCATTCAGAACACATAGTTAAGATAAAGATAGCTAAGCTATAACAAATTATAGCTATAGTTAATGTTTTCTGACAGACAACGTTTATATGAACTTTTCCTGTATACATTTATGAACCCAGCTTCACTCAGGACAGATGGTTAAGTTACAGTTACCTAAGTTACAGTTAACGTTTTTTATTTATGAACTTTGCGTGTGAACATTTATGAACGCACCTTCATTCAGGATAGATAGTTCAGTTACCGTTAAACAATTTATAGTTAATGTTTTTTACATATAACATTTATGAACTTTTCGTGTAAACATTTATGAACGCACCTTCATTCAGGACATAAAGGCAGTCTACGGGAGGTTGTCACTCAGCCCCCGAATACCGTAACCCACCGCAAGCAAGATCGTTGCGAGACCCATGCTGATCGCTGCTTATCGACACGTGTATTAGCGGCAGCAAGCTGGAAATTGTCATCATGCGCGCCGATCACCAAAACTTGGAAATGTTGGTTGGTGTTGGCGCTAACACACAAAACATAGATAAAAAACAAAATGGTCTCGACACTATCTTGCAGATCAAAATTACGGTGGGTTACGGTATTCGGGGGCTGAGTGACAACCTCCCGTAGACTGCCTTTATGCTTCAGTTACCGTTAAACAATTTATAGTTAACGTTTTTTTACATATAACATTTATGAACTTTTCGTCTGAACATTTATGAACACACCTACATTCAGAACAGGTTGGTAAGTTACAGTTACAGTCAGCTAGGTTATAGTGAATGTTTTTTGGTTGATATAGTAAGTTTCTAATTTCATTGCCCCACGCATTTTTACAGACGCAGGAAAACTCCCGTTCGAAGTCGAAGCAGGCAACCAGCTCAACACACAGTCAACAAGCCACGCAGCTGACAGACACAGCTTGTGTGACTGAAACATTCGAAACGCACACGAGCCAGCTGCGTGGCTTGTTGACTGTGTGTTGAGCTTGTTGCCTGCCTCGACTTCGAACGGGAGTTTCCCTGCGTCTGTAGAAATGCATGAGGCAACGAAATTAGAAACTTACTTTAACATTTATGAACTTTTCGTGTCAACATTTACGAACGCACCTTCATTCAGGACAGATGGTTCAGTTATCGTTAAACAATTTATAGTTAACGTTTTTTTACATATAACATTTATGAACTTTTCGTCTGAACATTTATGAACACACCTACATTCAGAACAGGTAGGTAAGCTACAGATAATATTAGATAATATTTATAAACTTTAATAATATTAATATTTATAAACCGCAATTTACGCATGCATTCATCAGTACGTGCGCTCATAAAGTTTGTTATTACACCAGCCCACCCACTGAGAACCTGGCTGTACCGCAGCCACTGTAACACATTAATGACCGGTGGTGATACTAATATTGGTGATTACCTTAAAAATAACAATGGACAAACGTCTAAGGCCAAGCCATGGCAATAAAAACGCACATAAACATTTCTCAAACAGTTTGCGAATGCCATGTGGTGGTTCACTTTTGAAAGAAACTAATTTTAAACGTTTCGCAAACCGAAACACGAACTCAGGCAATGCCGTGTGGTGTGGTAATTCTGTAAGGAACGCTGTTGTTGGCAAATGTTGAATGTAAGTAAATACATAATTTCAAGTTTATAAATATTCTCTACCAAAAAACATTAACTGTAACTTACCTACCTGTTCTGAATGAAGGTGCGTTCATAAATGTTCAGACGAAAAGTTCATAAATGTTATATGTAAAAAAACGTTAACTATAAATTGTTTAACGGTAACTGAACCATCTGACCTGAATGAAGGTGCGTTCGTAAATGTTGACACGAAAAGTTCATAAATGTTATCTGCCAAAAAACATTAACTATAACCTAGCTAACTGTAACTGTAGCTTACCTACCTGTTCTGAATGTAGGTGTGTTCATAAATGCTCAGACGAAAAGTTCATAAATGTTATATGTAAGAAACGTTAACTATAAATTGTTTAACGGTAACTGAACCATCTGTCCTGAATGAAGGTGCGTTCATAAATGTTTACACGAAAAGTTCATAAATGTTATATGTAAAAAACGTTAACTATAAATTGTTTAACGGTAACTGTAATTTACCTACCTGTTCTGAATGAAGGTGCGTTCATAAATGCTCACACGCAAAGTTCATAAATAAAAAACCGTTAACTGTAACTTAGGTAGCTGTAACTTAACCATCTGTCCTGAATGAAGCTGGGTTCATAAATGTGTACAGGAAAAGTTCATAAAATTTGTCTGTCAGAAAACATTAACTATAGCTATAGTTTGTTATAGCTTAGCTAACTGTAACTTAACTATGTGTTCTGAATGAAGGTGTGTTCATAAATGTTGCGGTATCGCAAATATGAACGGAAGAGGGGGATCCAGGCAACCTAGGTCTAGCCGGCTCCGAGACGGACCCTTGTAGGATGCGCAGCAGTTCTACACGCAGCAGACATCCGTGCTATAGTATTTCCTTTTTATGCGAGTCAAAGGAAGCCGTGTCAACGTTGTAAGCCAACTCCTAGCTGAGGTCGAAATCCACGACTCTCCTTGAAAATGCAAAGAAAGAGAAATCACACGTGACATGCACGCCGCCAACGTCACCAGAAGCCTGAAATATTGTTTCGTGCGCCGGAATCTTACGTGGCGTGTGACGTCTGATTTCTCTTTCTTTGCATTTTCAAAGTGAATCGCATATTTTCGACCTTAGCTGGGAGCAACTGGATCGCACGTTGAGTGGGTGTTTGGACCAATATAATACGGAAAGACTATACCTAGGTAGGGGTGATGGGAAGAGGGGCGCGAGTGGGTCTCACTTATATGCAGACTGAACAGCGGCGCCAGCCAGGCAGGCTACAGTAGAAAAGGGGCGCGGGGTGCGCATATTTTCCCGCCGAAAATTAAAACACACCCTGTAATTTGGCCGTTTTACCGCACGGAACTCGTTTTACATCAAATACATGGGGGCGCGGGGGGGCGTGAGGTGCGATATGGCCTTATGGCCAAAGTACCCGTGAAAACACGTTTTCGGGCGGACTTAGTTTAATTCACGGAACACGGAAATATTTCCGTGTTCCGTGTTCCGTGAATGTTTTGGAGAATCACGGAACACGGAAATATTTCCGTGCCACGGAACACGGCAATGATTCAAGCACCCAAACGATGCTTTTGCAGTGATGATGACAAAAGCCAGCGTGCTGACGTCAAAACCCCGCGTGTTGACGCAAACAGCAACAACTATTCACACGGAAATATTTCCGTGTTCCGTGAAAATAAAAAAAACACGGAAACCGGAAATATTTCCGTGCCACGGAAATATTTCCGTGCACGGAAATCCACGAAACTGGTTTGTATGTAGATTATTTCCGTGTTCCGGTTTCCGTGTTCAACCTAAGTTCGCCCTTCTGCCATTTTTGGGGAGCTCGAGTTAACAGGCGGTTTTGGGTTATGGAGTTTGGCGGCTCGAACTAATACCTACTTACATATCTGAGCGCGTTGGGTAATGACCGACCCTAAAATGAACCCAACTGCAACACTGATCTAAATCTGCAAGGAAACTAAAATTGTCGAGTGATGATGGGATGGCGTGGCGGACAAAACAGCGGTTTTTCGAAAACAGCGGCCGCTCAAAGAGATGCGTAATTGGGGAGGCGCAGTTCCTGAGTCTAAAAAATAAGCCTAATCGCAAATCTTGGCCGAAGCCTAATGTCCAAAATACAAGCTTGCTGTTTTTCCACTGCTATTTTGTCCGTACCGCGATAAATGAATGTGCATGCGAAGCCGGTGTCGTTGTGAAATGTCAACTTCTGTTATTTTCATCAATATCACTTCATTTGTCTCGTGTATGCATACGTATCATCTTTGTCAAATGATTCCGTGCTTTTATTTCCTTGTCTTTCTGCTCTTGTTGGTGTGCTCATATTTTTGCAAAAAATAACATGATATACAAATCTGATGTGCCAAATCATTTTGATCAATTTGCTCAGTTTCGTGCAACCTGAAGCAATCGAAGCGACTGCTTATCAAAATGTTGTTCAGTCAAATACCAAGTGGAAAAAGAAGGATACGCATGCATTTGACAGTCAGGTCAGCGACTTGTTTTGTTACCGTGCTATCATGGATTCTGAGCCTGCCGCTGCTGCAAGTGCTGTCAGTCACCCGAATTGTGTGTTCTGTCGAATTGCAAACGAAGGCGCGGACTCGCTCGGCAATCCGTTTGTTTATCAGGTTCGTTAGTGTTTTCCCTATTGTCACACGTTTGTGAAACATCGGGCTGCTGTTTTTCTCAGGATGAAACATTCTTCGTGATGTCCGATCGGGCACCACATGCACCGCACCATTATCTGGTTATACCGAAACGGCACATGAAAAGTGCGAACACGTTGGATAAGGAGGATGCAGAATTTGGTTGGTTGGTTGATGTGTCCATCCACGGACATTATGGATTTGATTTGATGGTCGGAGCCGAACTGTCCTGGTCATCCGCATGGCATTTTGAATCGAGAATAGTTCGAGATTTATTAATGATGCTCAATGCTGTGCAGCCGTGGTATAGTCTGTTGATTATATTTCGACATATTGTATAAGCCCCATTCAGCGATATTTGGAGCGGGCTGGGTCGACGCCATTCTAAATGAATGTTTCAGGCATTGTCAACTCATTCGCAGAGCCATTGAACATTGTTGGTGTTGTGCGATAACAGGCCACGTGTTTTTGTGCCACGCAGCAAGCATTGTTCAAGCGGCCTTTGCCTGAATTAGCAATGCTTCAAACATTCATTTAGAATGGCGTCGACCCAGCCCGCTCCAAACATCGCTGAATGGGGCTTATACACTATGTCGAAATATAATCAACAGACTATACAGCGGTGTTTTTTATTGGTAATTTGGCACTATCGGGTTATTTTCGAAGTATCGGGTATCGCTTTTTTCATGAACTATCGGGTATCGGCATTTGCCAAGTATCGGTTGTCGGGTATCGGCACACCCCCGATACCGATCCCGAATCATAACATCTCGAAATATCGTGCGTATAGTCCAGCCACGAACTCATGAGACGACTTTTTTTTGAAATTGGCTTGTGCGGATCCAACAATGTTCCGGTTCCACGTATTTAGGAAATGAAAGAAAGAGAAACGCACGTATTTTTTAAAAACACGCTCTCCACTCGGTGCGTAAATTCCCTTTTGACTCCCAAAACATTTGTGTGCTGAACAACGCTGCTGTTCGCGTAAGCACGCAACAAATTGAGGTCAGCCAGCTGGAACTTGTCATCATCTCCCTCAGCCAATCTCTTTCTTTTGTTTGCGAAAACACGTGTATCTAGAGCATTTTTGAATGCGGCCAAGCAAGCTTTAAAAAAAGTCATCTCATGAGCTGGTGGCTGGACTATACAAAAAGATACGCGATCGTCCGTATCCAAGACAGATCCCATCACTGTCTGATGCATCACCCTCTACATCAACGAAAATGTTTCAGTATCGTCCATGCAAGAATGCGCGACCAAGTTCATAACTGAAAATCTTTCGTCATCTGATGATGTTTCGTTTGACCGAGACCAACTGAGCTTTGGTTTCCACTGGCCTCCGCTGTTGAGTGTTTCACATCTGCACATGCACATTCTGTACCCGGTCAATCAAATGTCGTGGTTCGCTCGAAACATGCTCTTTCGACCCGGAAGGTTCTTCAGATCGGTCGGTTATGTTAGTTTTTGGCCTATTGTAATGTGGTTGACGGATTGTTTACGCTACCGATGCGAAAGTAAGTCGACTAATGATGCGAGTGAAGTCAAAGTTTGATGGGGCCGAATGAATGAAATGTTCCAAAGGGGCTCTACTCGGGATTTTTTTCGTTCTGGTGCCCAGTTTATGATCTAAATTCGCCGAACAAAACGAGCTATTTTACATGATAACTGGTATGTTTTGGTCAAAATTTTTGCCTTCCATTTTCGTGCAAACCAAAATGCAGTCTGTACCAAGCATCTATACGACACAAGAACGTATTGCAATCAGGTATGAACCGTATTCGAAAAGTACAAAAATTTTACGTGTGGCCCTATTCGGAAGATGGTTCGAATAAAGCCCCATGGGGCTCAATATGGGAATAAAAATAATTTTCATGATTTCCCACCACCGAATAGAGCCCCAGGGGCTGTAACCGGAAGACTCCGGTATCAGCCGTCATGGACGAGATCTATATCAACCACTCTTCAATAGGGATCGGAAGGTATCGGGTATCGGCACCCAAAAAGTATCGGGTATCGGCATGTTTCTCCAAGGTATCGGGTATTACACTTTTCGCGATGAAAAACCAGTTGTCAAAAACAGCTCTGCAGATATTTGTTGCGAATAGAAAAAATCTTTAAATGTAGGTTAGAGCTATTTTCATGTTGCATGATACAACATCAGAGCACGATTTTAATGAAAAAAATTGTTGCGCACAGTACTCAATGGCCATCTCAAAAAATCCCGCACGATGTTTGCCAAAAACCTCAGTTTTGCTGGAAAAGCGGTGTTTTTATTGGTATTTTGGTACTACCGGGTATCGGGTTATTTTCGAAGTATTGGGACTCGGCATACCCCCGATACCGATCCCTACTCGTCAACAGACGTAATTTATTGCTCAAGAAACATTTTTGATAAAATATAATAATTTAACTATTAATATTCCAGCCCGAACGAGTGATTACGGATTTACAATCGAAGCTTTGAACCTGCAGTTGAAAACGTGCACGTGCACTTCACCGGTTTGAAAGGCGACGTGATGACATTATCTGTGCATTCTTGATTCGTCAGTCCTTTTTTGGGGGCTAAACATTTTCCGCTGAAACCGCGTTATCACCGTACAAAATTGTGATTCACTTGTTGGTGGTGCTAACGTCTGTTCAAATAACGATGCCGCTATAAACTTGTAATAATCATTCTGTTTCAATGCTGGCATTGCTTTTTTTACCAAGTGCTTTATTTGCACGGCCGCTTTGCATGGTGTGCTACCTGACAGACTCCACTGACTGGTTTCTTGCTGATAACGCAGATATTTTACACTGCTCATTGAATGATCTAATATTGCATGTTCAGTGCTTATGAGTTCTGAACCTTGTATGTTTTCCATTTTTGAAGTGTTGCATTTTCAACAATAGTTTTTGTTACTCAGATTCGTCATGGATTCGCCTTCACTGACATCGGAGTTCGAGCGTGTGTATGGCAGCAAACCGGAGTTTTTGGTGCGCTGTCCGGGACGTGTGAATTTGATTGGTAATGACTAATGAGTTGGGTTTTTGGGTATCCACATGATTTTAAATTTGTGTAGTTTGTAATCGATTTCAGGCGAACACATTGATTACAATGGATACGGTGTGTTCCCAATGGCAATCGAACAGTGCATTGTGGCCGCCGTGAAAAGTGATCCGGATTTGAGCGATATCACTCTGCGAAATGTGAATGCGAACTACGAGTGGGTCTGGTTTATGATCTTTAATCGCCTCGCGCGCGTTTTCGCTTGTAAATTGATTACAAGCATTGTGGGCGTGAGGAAATATAGGCAAACGATTTCGAAGGTGGTGTGCATTCAAAACGAATAGAAAGAGAAAATCATCATGCTCCACTTTATATTCTTCAACGTGTAACATTTCCCAAATCAGCAGCCACGTATGAATGTTTCACTATTCTGCCAGCTGCGAAATCGAGCTGTCAAACTGGACGGACGGACGACCTGAAATGTTTTGTTGACAGAATACAGATCGTCGCGGCGATTAGCGCAGCAATCTTTGTGCCGTGGTCACACAAAAGAAGAGAAATAAATATTCGTACACTAACTCGCACTCCACGATTGAAACATCACAGAGCACACGACCGATCACGTGACCGGTTGGATGTGGACCGCGCAAATCCCAAATGGCATCAGTACTTCATCTGTGGATATCGAGGTGTCATCGAACATTTGGCCGCCAGACAACACATACAAAAGAAAGGTAAGGCATTGCACAGCACAGTGTGCCTTCAGTGTTAATTTTGTGACCGATTGCTCGGTCCTAACAATCGTGATAATATTTTTGTGTCGGCCCACTCATCTCACTTTAACTATAAAGTGGGTGGTGGACTGTGTTTATCTTGAAAACAGGTCTTCAACGTGATGTTTCACTTACAGGCATGAAAGTGCTGGTCAGTGGCAGCATACCTCCGAGTGCCGGCCTGTCCAGCTCCAGTGCATTGGTGTGTTGTGCGGCGCTGTGCACCTGGAACGCGGTGTTGGGCAAGGATTGCACAATGGACAAGGTTGAATACACATGATGATTTTCTCTTTGTTTTAGTTTTATGATTGAAAATCCCTTGTCGCAGACCGAAATAGCCGAACTGTGCGCGCGTTGTGAACGCTATATCGGGACGGAGGGAGGTGGGATGGACCAGGCGATATGCATGTTGGCCAAGAGGGGACAGGTTTGTGTTGATTTACACGTATAATCTAAATACGAAAAGGCTTTTGCATCACATGGTATTGGTCGCACAATGACTTTATAAGAATTGGTCAAATTTTTTCCTGAATCGCAAAGCACGCTAGTGACGGGGCAATGACGTTGCGTTGCGCGATCACACACAAAACACGTAGTAAAGAGAATGTTTCAGACCTGCGGCAACGTGGTTGATCTGCTAGATTATTTTCAGCTGAAAATGTTTTGTGAGAATCAGAAATAGCACAGTAGTTAAGAGTGACTGAACGTGAAAATCAGGATTGATTTTGATGAATTCTTATATGGTCATTGTGCGACCAATACCCATGCCCAATCTACCGAGAGCGGCAAGTCTCGCACCATGGTGCCACGACAAAGAGGGCACGCTGTACTGTATTGTTTTTTTGGCTGTACTGTATTGTACTATAATACTGTACTGTATTATAATTGAATTTTATGTTTCACCCACCTTCACAATGGGCCCTTCCTTTTTTATTCAGGCAATGAAGATCGACTTCCACCCATTGCACACCGAGCCAATCGGTCTGCCGGACGGTGCGTGTTTGGTTGTGTGCCATTCGTGTGCCGAAATGAACAAGGCCGCCACGTCCTACTTCAATGAACGCGTGCTCGAATGCAGAATCGCCAGCAAGGTTGTTGTTGTGAGAGCGCCATTGAAACCTGGTGATCTCATTGGGATCTGCCTTGGTCACACGACCGTTCTTTCATTAGACTGGTTTGTATTTATTATTGCCGATGCATTAATTTCGACCAGCACAGGAAAGATGAAAGAGACCGGAAATAAACATCTTGTACGCTGGTCGAAATTAGGGCATTAGCCAATTTTAAATTGCCCTGAAATTAAAGATGGCTGTGAAACAAAATCATTGTAACCTCGTTTCGTTAGTGAAGAAATGTTCGTTCGGACTCCAAATTTTCGAAACCAAACCCTTTGGCCTTCGATTGGGCTTGAAACGAAATAATGTTTCACATGCCTTACACAGGTGATGGCGCAAGCATCCGGTTTGCCGTGGCGTGACATCCGCACGCCCGGCCAGCTGCAACAAGCGCTCGGTGCACTGGCTCTGTCTGACATGTGCGCACTGGTCGACAAAATGCTCACGAACGAACCATACAGCAAAAGTCGGGTGCTTGAGTTGTTGGCAACCACGGAAACGGAACTGGATCAAAATGCTGGTGTGACGAACCTGACCAAACATAGTCGGTGTGCTTTTGGTCGCCTGGTTTACGTTCGCTGATATCTGACAAACTTTGCCCCTTGCACCCACCGGAAGTGCGTGTGTGGGGTCGGGGAACCTTGGCTAGGCCTTGTTTCACGTAGAGAGGCGTTTATGTGAAGCAGAAGTATGCCACTTGCAGTGTGGTGTTACTGAAACAGACTGGGGCGTTGGCTGTTTTCGTGGGGCCACCAAGACACGGTCAGATCAAGTGCCTCGGTCGAGCACCTGACCAATAACCGCTTAAAAAGTCTATTACATCCGCAAATAAATCCCCAACTTTCTATCATGCCATATAACCATCCCCAAATGTTTGTTGCACAGTGACCCACTACCATCTACGTGACCGCATTCTGCACGTCTACGGCGAAGCGAACAGGGTTGAACGATTCGGTGACATTTGTCGATCCACAGATATTCAATCTGCTGATGCGATCATTCAGCTCGGTGCATTGATGAATGAGAGTCACGATAGTTGCTCGCGACTGTACAAATGCAGTTGTGCCGAATTGGATGAGCTCACTGATGTTTGTCGGTTAGTTGGGGCTGGAGATGAAAAGAGGCAGTGTCGGGTCGGTTTTTTTCCTCCAAACTCTGTCCATCCATCTTTCCCAACCCAACACCCAACTTTATGGCAACTTTTACAGAGCGGCGGGCGCGGTTGGCAGTCGTCTAACGGGCGCGGGCTGGGGCGGATGCGCCGTGTCCCTGATCAGGGAACAGGATGTCGCCAGTTTCATTGACAGCGTGAAAACGGCGTTTTATGACAAGACCGACAGTCGACGGGCCAAGTTTGACAGCGGAACTGCGGTGTTTCCGTCACTGCCGGCAGAAGGAGCTAGCGTTACTTGGCTGTAGGCGATGTTGGGCAGGTCATCAAACTGGGTGATAGGACCTGACTTGCCTTTGTCAGTTGACCTTTCACATTAGCGATATTTATTTTGTTTTTACAATGTTATTTTATTACTTTACTGTTGATATTCGCATATATTTATTTGCCTGTTTTCTTGCTGCCGTTAGTCAGAACAGAACATTTTATATATCTCGGTTCGTAAATTCGCTTTTATTCGAAACGTGCCTGCGCTGATGAACGCTGCGGTTCGCGTCAACACGCAACAAATTAAGGTCAGACAGCTGAAAGTTGTCATCATCCTGTTTGGGCGCTCAACCACTCCCGGTGGCGGTTGCGCTTTCGAGAATTCGGGTCATTTTGTTGACTGTTTCTTTATCTGTGGTCACAACAACAATCTGGTGGATTTCAGAAGCACTAAAATTATGTGATATTTTAGTTTCACTCGAATTAATCATATCGACATTATCATTATCAATGCTAAACTTTGTCACATTAGAATGGTTTCGGTGCGATATCACAAAATGTTATCGTACATCATAACAACGTTAGTGTAATTAGTGCGTTTGTCTTGTGATTATATAAAAATGTCGAGACAAGAAAACGTGGGGCTAATTAGGATAAGATAACGATGACTAAAATATGGCATGGAACAAAAACACACGTGCGTTGTGTGAATGAAGGGTGACTCATCTAATCAAATGAAAGAGAAAATATCATGTGATGATAAATAAACAAGTATACCGAGGCGTGGTTACCTACTTTACAGTGACAATTGATCACATAGCAATAAACCACAACCAAAAACAAAGCCGGTATTTTTTTTAAATTTCCTGTGCTGAATTACTATACCGGCAAAATCCATGTAAAATCAATTGCAACTCAGTGGTACAGTGAATCAATAATGAGTACAGCAGTAGGTCAATATAAACAGTTTTCTCATCAATAAATAACACAAAATTCACAGAATATTGGGAAGAAAAAACATGATAGGACAAAATAGGTGACTTTCTATGAACTCGCATAAATAGGTTCAGGTTAAAATCTGATTAACCACAGCGATCCAATAAAGATTCACATACACACAGTGAAACATCGAACAAGCAACAAACAGAACAGCAGTGCAGTACACCGTAATGACAATGAATTCATTCATGCGCAGAAAACAAAAAAAGGATCATAATTAAAATAGAAATTCAATTTTCAATAAAAACAAAAAAGAACATGTTGAGAGCCAGAAAGAGAGCGGACACAAACAGAGCGTACAACAATGAGAAGACAAAATACAAAACACTCGCGGTGATGTGCCAAAGCCACAACTCTATAAAAATCAATCAATCGCCCATCATATCCATAATTCCATATTCCAAATCAATCAATATCGCCCGCCAGCCCCTGCCGCGGCATTAAACGAACTTCGCGCCGCCGCACCAGCAGCACTGGCCATACCACTTTGTACATCCGGGTTGTTCATCACACCAGATTGGAACTCTTGCTGCGCCTTGGCGAATGACGCACCCGACGAACGATACAGGCCGTGCACCTGATGAATTCATTCAGGGTTGCACTTTTCAGTGTTGAATCAACTTTGCGGGCAAGCACTGTGACCAGGACCACTAACGATTCGATATCGACAAAAATTTTATGACCCGTATTATCATGCAAAATAGTTGCAGCACTTTTGGAACGGGTATGTAAAGGCAAACTACACCAACACGAGCCCAATTTCGAAGATGGTGTGTATTCAAAGCGGATAGAAAGAGAAAATAATCATGCTCCACTTGGTATTCTTCAACGTGTGACGTTTCCCAAATCAGCAGCCACGCCAGAATGTTTCACTACTCTGCCAGCTGCGACACCATGATTATATTATCGTGTTTAGTTGCGCTCGTGGCTAGGACGACCAGGACTGCGGTTGTGCACTACAACTTTGAGCCGAATTTAGTGATAGAGTTTGGGCACTAATTTCGACGAGCGTAACAGTTGTTCATTGTGCCTCTTACGCTGGTCGAAATAAATGCTCCAACAAACCCTATCGTAAAACAAGGGCAAAACAGACATTTCCATTGTCAAATCGCAGTCGTGGTCTGGTCATAGCTGCAAATTGGCGGTCAACGGTTTTCAGACAGTAAGACTGGTGAATTTCACGAAAACGGCAATCACAGAAGACAGACAGAGATAAACACATAATCAAATTAACCTTCATCAACACGAGAATCATAGCGACAGCGCAGAATGTGAATCCAGCAGCGGGCAACAGCATCACGATGCCGGCGAAGATCTTGCCGTGGCTGAACTGCGTCGATACGTTCAACCAACCGCTGCAATATGGGCGGGGGCAAGTGCTCAATCAATTTAGAATAACTTGAGGACGCATTCTATCATGCTTTTACGACCTCGACCGATTTCAGAGAAATTGTGTATCTTGAAATCAATCGTTTCGTTCGTACTTATCGGGTTTTCATATTGAGCAACTAAGTGGTGTGGTATTGCACATTTTGGCGATTTGTACTTCGCGAAAAGACTGCCAATTCTGAATCGAAAGTGAGATTTAGGAATTAGGGTTAGAGGTCGGGGGGTACCCGACACCCGACATCTGAGAAAAAAAGCCGACACCCGACAGTTGCAAAAAAACCGACACCCGACACCCGTTTTTGGACCAAAAACAGGCAATTTTTTGCTCATTTGCATCATTAGCGCATTTTTTTGGCTCAAGTTACTGAATTCAAGCATTTTCAAAAAGAAATAAACACCAAAATGTCACATTCTGCGTCTTCGGAAACATTTGGTTCGAAGAAAATATTCTCTCAAAATTCTTATCTCAGCAAAACTGATGTTTTGAACCGCAAGTGTCGGGTGTCGGCTGTCGGGTCCCAAGAAAACCGACACCCGACATCTGGGGGTACCCGACACCCGACACCTACACTTTTTTGGCACCCGACACCTGACATCTCTCTAACCCTAATATGAATGTCAAAAAAGCCCGGATAGGAACATTCCAAATTGCTCAATACGAAAATTTGTCTGCACAGCATAAACGTTCACTCAAGTCACCGCAAATCGGACTGCAGTAACGTATTTATGTTGACACCAAACCCAAAGCAACCAAAAGCCCACCAGTACACACGAACTAATACGAAACATCAAAGTACCAAAACAGTGAGTGAAGTGTAACATTGAATACCAGCCAACCAGCCCACTTACCAACTCCATCCGAGCACGCCGATAGCGAATAGACAGCAGAATATGATTTGGAAAAACATGCAGAAAAAGAACACGACGAACTGGACGGACGAATCGTTTCTGAAAGAGCACAACAACACAACATCGACACATATTGTGCATGTGAAACATCAGCCAGCTTGCCACCATCACTCACACGGCACCGCACTATAAATTCACGTATGTGCATGCTTGAAACTCGATGATCGAATCGGATTTGATTTGTCTTGGACTTTTGGCTTTATTTTTAACAATTGAGGGCATTTCGAGATTTACTCTGGCCACAGATGTCGAACAGCATAGCGGTTATTCGTTATCTGTTTGGTAACATCTCAAATGATCAACCTGCACGTGATTTAAAATTAAAGCAACAGTAACCCTAGAAACATATTCAATACAAAAAGTCACGTGACCAAAACACAGATCCGATCCGATCACCGAATTCGACGTCCTAATCCTGGCCACGCTACAGACTGGTGGGTGCAGCACAAATACAAGTATGACGTCCATGTACAGTATAATATCTCTTACGGACCAAGAACCGCTGGAGTGCGATAGCCCGATGGCTTGCACTGATATCAACAGTATGTGCATCATGAACATGAAGAAGTAGACCATGAAATTGAACGAACTGTCGTCTCTAAAACGTCGTAATTCATTGGGCTCATGGTTTTCTTGCTTAAATCAGAGTTTCAGTGAGTTCCTTGGTTGTAATTACATATCTTTGAAATGACGCGTCAATTTTTGATGGCCATGGATGGGGTGGAGGCGGATTTTGACATCTTTTGCTTGGGCAACATTTTGCACCAGGTTGCAGCAGCACTGATTTCGACCAACGTAGAAGTTGTTAGGCGGTTGGGAAGAACTTCTACGCTGGTCAAAACTGATGCGGCAACGATGGCACAAAGTTACATTTTACAAACTGCGCCTGCTGCGCGTTTACCAAAGAAATGACAAACCCCCCAGCCCCAAACAAAGTTTACACCCGAAACAGGCAAAGCACTCGCCTGAACGCTTTGTAGAGCGGTCGATACCAGCACAGGAACGAGCATGGCGTGAAGATGGCCACTTGCAGCAATGTGAGAAAGAACAGGCCAACACCGGACATAGTGTCGGCCGCGCCCCAGAACCAGTAGATCGTTGCGCCCAGTACATTCAACAGCAGCGTCAGGACGTAAACTGCAATATATTGAGCAATTGTTTTGTGCAAAAACATGGACCGCAGAGTGCCGATCGTAGAATAGCTACAGTAACCACATCGTATGCAACCATTCCCGATAGAGGTCTTTGTCCGCGGCCTCCATGCAGCACATTCTAGACGGGAATCTACGGTAGTAAAAAGCTGACATCAACCGTTCTACCACTGGCACTCTACGTTCCCAAAAAATATTAATTATTTGTTTGGTTTATTTAGCTTCCATAATTAGTTCTCATTTCGACCAGCGTAAAAGTTCGTACAAACATTTTTACGCCAGTGAAAATCCTAATTTTCGATCTGATCGAGCCCAATCTTGTCGACAAACTTGAGTTATCTTCATTGTTTAGCTTAGTCTTTTGATTCTGAATAAAACTCAGCAAGAATTCAACTGACTTAGCCATAGATAGTAGACGTAACGGACGGTCTTCTGAAATTCACTGGGTATCTCCACTTCGATGTCCATGTAAAAGCACGGCTGCAGCGGGATGAAAGAGGGCAGCGGGGGCCAGTTGTTGGCTGGCGCTGCAAAGAAAGTGAAAATTGTTTTCTTTCTGCGCGAAAACGACAAAATACGTTTTAGTGAAAAATGTGCGTTCTTTTCCACATAATTGGGACCCGGCATTTTCGCTCAATTTAAAGAGTATTCATCAAGTCACCTTTCGAGTGGGAGACTAACGGCAAGTTCGGGACCAGAATAACGTTCACAGAATATGCACTATAAGAAGGGGTAGGGGAGGTTCCCCAATAAGATGGTCGCTCTCTATCGCTATCAAGAATTCAGCTTCATAAGTCATAACTCTTAATAAACAACCAACCTCCACCGCCCTGCTGTGCGCGTCGTTCCAGCTCTTCCTCGCGGCGTTTGAGCTCGGCCGCTTTCCGTTCGAGTTCCTGGGATGATAAAATTTAAAAAATAAGACAAAAATAATAACAAAAAACCAAACCAAGAAAATACCTCCTGACGTCTGAGCAGGTCATCCTGATTGCCACCAGGTCGTTGTGCGGCGTTGGCTTGATAGGACGGTGGCTGCGCGCTCGGTTGCATCACCGGTGGGGGGTTGCTCGCGCCGCGCACACCCTGCGATTTTCGGTGAATGAATATGTTGGATTTATGTTTGACTAGGATTAGTGTTGTTGTGCTTCCTGGCGACTGTCTGTGTATAGCACCTGAGGATCGTTAGGTTGCACTCGTAAATTGGCGGGAAAGATGCAATTCGAACTTGGAATGTATATATTACTTTGACAAAAAAAACAAAACATTTTTCGTGCAAGCGGTACCGGGTTCATTTTTGAAAAAAGCGGCTTAGTCTGCCGTGTAAAGTAGGCCCTTGTAAGCTATGAAATGGAGAGCTTGTGCAATGCAACCAGTAAGTACGTTACAGAAAAAACACATTGTACAGCGCCTGGCAACAAGAACTCTATTCATAAAAAAAACTTTGATGCGCTGTGCCACAGGCACAAGTTTCGAAATAAAGGCAGAACGGCAGGAGCTGAAAGTAATGGTGCAGGGAAGCACATGAAGTGATACCATACGTTTCTGATCTGATGCTTCGGGGCTAAACACAATCCAGTGCAAGATTTACCGTGCTGCTTGCTAAGCTTCACAGGAACTTGAACACACGTGTATGTACGTACGTGTAGACACGCTCCCCGGAATATTACTTTGGTACGGGCTTGGAGAGCAACAGCTAGAAAGCTACCCGCCAGCAAAGCAGTTCTGTGCAAAAGTAAATACACCATAGTCCCACACACAGGCACAGGAGCTACTACGTATGTGCACGCACACAGTGACGTTTTGTGCGAGCGCGTATTGTATTGTATGCAGTGGACATAAAACAGGCAGCTCATGATCAAGCAAGTTAGTAAATAAGCTGAGCTGGTGTTTTTTGTTACTGGTCTTGGGCTTGCGAGACCCAAAAACGGCCAGCTGACTGTCTCAGCACCCAAAATAAAGACATTATTACAAATCCAATCCAAGAGTCTTTAACGAAACTCTCGATAATTATGGAATTCCGGACGGGATTTCTAAACCTGTTCAAAAGCTGACATGCATGTAAAGAGAAGGGAGAGCTGTGTACGTATAATAACGACAACAAAGAGCTAACTGGCAATAGTAGGTCGTATCTAGCAAACAGCATCACGGTGCAGGAAGATAGCCTTGTCGTGCAAGATACCAGATACATACTCACTTCAAAAGTAGAAAATTGGGTGTTTTTTTCATACAATTTTACCCAAAAAATGGGCAAGAAAGGAGCAATTTTCACATCTTGGCCAAAAACTTCCTTTTCGTGCATGATTACGCGCGATTTTTGGGCATTCAGGGTCGAAAAATATTCACTTGACCACCATAATCGTGCTCAGTCACACAAAAACCCGGTCGAACATCCAGCAAACCCACCGTAGCTCCAGCCGGCCGATTGTTGTCCGCAAACGGATTGTATTCATCGACACCAGTGCCCTGATTGGCACGAGCTGCTTGTTGCACACTTGGATCCTGAAATATGAATAAAAAAATGAGCATTTCTCTGTTCACGTGAAAACATGTGCCAAATTATGGTCCATGATCAGCGCTGAACAGACCCGAAGTTTGGCGCTGAATATTTACGGCAACTGTCGTTCAATTGAAACTTGGCCCGACGCTGGCCCACCGCCCCGCCCGATCACAAAGTCGAACATCATGGCGCGGCCAGAGTTTCAAACTCCGCTCTCGCTCACTTCTCACCAGAGCACTCGGCCCGACGTAAAGCCAAACTACGCCAACATGAGCCCGATTTCGCAGGTGCTGTGTGCTCAAAACGAAAAGAAAGAAAAACCCCTCATGCACCACGTTGCATTCCACAACGTGTAACGATTCCCAAATCAGCAGCCAAGCCACATCCCAATGTTTCACTGATTCGCCGACTCCGAAATCGAGCTCGTGTTGGCGTAGTCTTGACACCACACCCTTTTTGTGTCGATTTTTATATACAAACCGTCGCTGAGGCCAATTTTTTTGTTTCAAAGGTGACGGTTTTTGATGATAATGTCGCGGTTTAGAACAGCTAACAACACAAAACACAAGACCAACAACCGTCAATTTTTCAATAATTTTGGTGATGTCGGGTCTTTTCGGGCGGCCGGCACAATCGTCCCCAAATGAGAGGTCGCTCGCCATTGGGCGGCGAATTTGGGCTTCTGGTTCGAGCCGGGGCGGAGATTTAAGCCAGCCGGCACAAACCCGGCGCGGCCCTGATTGCGACACCTGCCCCGACTCTGACAATCCAGGCCAGCTATACTTGCAGGCCGAAAAAAAGTTTTTTTTTTCGAAAAAAAACCGTTATTTCCGAGGCCAGGAAAAATACGTTTGTTTTCCCGGCAATTTTCCCAGGTGACAACTTTTGGAAAAAACGGTTTTTTCAAAAATTCCCGAGAAACTTTCCAACGTCGCGAAATAATGTTGTCAAAACCACCGTAAATCAGTGCTAAACAGCTCTAAATGAGCAGTTTGTAAGCTCCAAGTGCGTTTGTAGTCTGTTTTACCCAGTAATTTTCGATTACACAAGTTGCCCGAAAAAATTACCGGCAATTTATTTTCTCTTTGGCACCTCCAAATGCAAAGTAAACTAACATGGTAAAAAACCAACCGAAAAAGGGTCTCCAAATGGGTTGTCGTTCAAATTTGCCATCTTCGACCGTTTGCTTGACTGACGATTCTCCTTTGTTTGCGTTGTTGAGAATCCAATCCAACAACTGAAAAGAACACCTGGAGGGAGTGGAGATCTCGTCTCGAGTTTAAGAGTTTACAACCTAAGTCCACATCCACGCTTAAGTATAGAAAACTGCAGGTAGGTTGATTGCAGGCCTTTCTGGTGGTTGATTGCACGCCTGGGTAGCCACACCACTGGACAATACTGATCACTTACTTGCTGAATCCGTCAGAAATTTTAGTATTTTTGACAAAAAACCCTACTTTTTCAGTAAAATAAGTCGCTTCAGAAGCTTCGGGCCGGGGTGCCCGGCCCGGCCCGACCCTCCAAATCTCCGGCCCGGCCCGATTGCGACCTCTGTTCTGAAGTGACGGATTTTTTTGTCAAAAATACTAAAATTTCTGACGGATTCGGCAAGTAAGTGATCAGTATTGTCTATCTGACGACTTTTTCATGGAAAACAATGAGTTTTCAACCAAAAAATAGATTACCGTAAAAACCTAAATAGAAGGGGGCTCTATTAACTCACTGACCCCATTTTGGGGGGCTCTATTACGGGGGGGCTCTATTCCGGCGCGGGGGCCTCTATTAATTCACTGACCCGAACCTGAAAAATTATTCCCAGAAATACCCCCCAAAAACCCCCAGAAAGGGGTTTGAAAGGATGTCTTTTCGCTTGTAATCGCATTTATTCGTGTCTATTCGTCAGTAGGAGGCGTATTATGTGCTCTGAACCAGTGTAGTGGCTGGGGGGGTTGGGGGGGGGATTCCCCCCCCTAAGGAGTAGGTACCTTGCAACCACCCCTTGGGGGGGGATGGGGGGGGGAAGGGTAGGTACCTTGCAACCACCCCGGAGGGTACCTTGCAACCATCAATTTATGGTTTTTATAGGCAAAAATGGGTGTTTTTCGACCTCAAAACCCCAAAAATCGCGCGCTCCGCGCGCAAACCTCGATATAATAGGTATTTTGGGGAAATTTTCGGCCAAAATGCAAAAAAGTACCAATTTTTCGGCCAAATTTGCAGTATAATGCATGCAAAAAACACCCTTTTTTCGGACCTCAGGGGTACCTTGCAACCTCCCGGAGGCTGGGTAGGGGGGTACCTTGCAACCATCTGGATCCATCCCCCCCCAAGGGTACCTTGCAACCATATGCCTGCCACTACACTGCTCTGAACGAACAACAAACGTGCATAAATGTACCTGTACACCACTACCAAGCAGTGTAGTTCCTGGTCCGGCACGGCGGTTAGTGTACCTTACCTACCCCTTTTTTTCGTGCGGCGGTTAGTGTACCTCCCTGGGGGGGGAAGGGGGGAAGACCCAAATCCAGGAAAAAGTCGCTTTTTGAGGTAGAAAATTTGACCGATTTTTGGCCCTTTTTGGAAAAAATTCTCCATAAAAAGGGTATTTTGGCGAATTTTGACAGCATCGACCTAAAAATCACCCATTTTAGGCCTAAAAATGTCCATTTTAGGCCTAAAAATGCCTATTTTGGGCAAAAATTGAGGCGGTTAGTGTACCTGGCGCGGCGGTTAGTGTACTAGTGTACCTTGGTCGCGGCGGTTAGAGTACCTTAGGGGGGACCCCCCAGGAACTACACTGCGACCCGGGACCCGGCCCGGCCCGATTGCGCCCTTTGCCCTGAGCCCCAGCCAGAAAGACCAATACCTATGCACATTTCTCATGTCCAGTGTAGTTCCTGGGGGGGAGGGGGGTCCCCTCCTCGGGTTCGTCTGTTCCCCCTCCATGGTACGCCTGCCCCACTGTTCCCCCTCCGGGTACGTCTGCTCCCCCAATTTTTACCTAAAATAGGCAAATTTTGGCCTAAAATAGGCATTTTTAATTTTAGGCATAAAATGAGTGATTCTTCGGTCAATGTCGTCAAAAATCGCCAAAATACCCTTTTTATTGAAATTTTTTTCCTAAAAGGGGCAAAAATGAGCCAAATTTTCGACCTCAAAAAATGACTTTTCTCCAAATCTGGGTCCTCCCCCCCAGGTGGGTACCGTATTGTCGGAAATAGAACCCGGGGGGCCTATTTTTTCACTGGGGTCGGGGGGTTCAATTTATGGGGGGTCAATTATTGGGGGGTTATATTTTTCATTTGGCCCCCCGACGAAAAAAATCATTGTTAATAATGCCCCTAAAAATGGCTTGTTTTCGGTATTTTCTAACTTTAACAGCGGCTATTATGCTTAAAAAGCTGTATTCTGTTGTGTACGCAAGCTTAAACAACGTTTGACATTGACACAACAACACAGCCTTACCGTACCACTAATCTGTGGTACGGCGAAGGTTGGGGTGGGGTTCTATTCTATTAATGGGGGGTCAATTAATGGGGGGTTCTATTTTTGATTTCGAGCCATTTAGGGCGGTTCAATTAATGGGGGGGGGTCAATTAATGGGGGGTTCTATTTCCGACAATACGGTACGTACGTCTGTTCCCCCTCCGAAAAAAAAGGGGGTACCGCCTGTTCCCCCTCCGGACCAGGAACTACACTGCTCATGTCCACGCCTAATTTAAAGCCTGAAACGAGACCTGAACACAATTAGGATACGGCGGTTTCGCGTCAGTTGGATTCAGTGTAGTTCCTGGTCCGGCGCGGCGGTTAGTGTACCTACCCCTTTTTTCCGTGCGGCGGTTAGTGTACCTCCCTGGGGGGGGAGGAAGGGTGGGGGGGGGTGGGGGGAAGACCCAAAATCAGGAAAAAGTCACTTTTTGAGGTAGAAAATTTGACCGATTTTTTACCTTTTTTTGGAAAAAATTCTCCATAAAAAGGGTATTTTGGCGACTTTTGACAACATTGACCTAAAAATCACCCATTTCAGGCCTAAAAATGCCCATTTTAGGCCTAAAAATGTCTATTTTGGGCAAAAATTGAGGCGGTTAGTGTACCTGGCGCGGCGGTTAGTGTACTAGTGTACCTTGGTCGCGGCGGTTAGTGTACCTTAGGGGGGGGACCCCCCCCTCCCCCCCCCCCAGGAACTACACTGGTTGGATTGGATTCCGTTTGTGTGAATTCTATCTCCGCATCCGCATCGCGTCAACCAGAGATCGGAAACGGGCCGGCCCGGGTACCGATCCGGGCCGCGATTTTGGAGTTGGTCGACCGGGCCGGGCCGGGCCGGAGATTTGGGGGGACCGGGCCGGGCCGGGCCGAGCAGCCCGGCCCGGTATGCCTAAATTTGAACGAAATTACCATTTTTTGAACCAAAATTTTCAAAATTTTTGCGCTTCGCGCAATAACATTTCCTAGTTCTTGATCTTTTCAGTCATCGTTTTGAAGAAAGAAGCAGTAGCTACCCATACCCAGGCCTTTGCTTTGCAGCAATCAACCTACTACTGTACCACCAAAAAAGCCTGCCTGCAATCAACCAGAGGTCGCAATCGGGCCGGCCCGAGCTCGGGCCGGGCCGGGCCGGGCCGCGATTTTGGGCTTTTGGCTCGGGCCGGGCCGGGCACCCCGGCCCGAAGCTTCTGAAGTGACTTATTTTACTGAAAAAGTGGGGTTCTTTTGTCAAAAATACTAAAATTTCTGACGGATTCAGCAAGTCAGTGATCAGTATTAGGCCTGGGCACAATACCACTTTTGACACCCAATACCAATACCAATACCGGCCCTGTACCAATACCCAATACCCAATACCAATACCAAATTGGTGACCCAATACCAATACCCAATACCAATACCGGGTGAGACCCAATACCAATACCAATACCCAATACCAGATCAATACTACTGAAGTGCCTGGTATTGGGTTTGGTATTGGGTTGGTATTGGTATTGAGTATTGGGTATTGGGTTGGTATTGGTATTGGGTATTGGGTATTGGTCTTAGTATTGGTTTGGTATTGGGTTTTTGGTCTGGTATTGGGTTGGTATTGGGTTTGGTATTGGTTTGGTATTGGGTTTTGAGTCAGGTATTGGGTTTGGTATTGGTTTGGTATTGGGTTTTTCTGGATTAGTATTGGGTATTGGTTTTGACCCAATACCTGGGCAAACCCAATACCAATACCAATACCGGGCCAGCTTCAATACCAATACCCAATACCCAATACCAGAATTAGACCCAATACCAATACCAAGCACTGGTATTGGTATTGGTATTGGGTGGTATTGGTATTGGGTATTGGGTATTGTGCCCACCCATAATCAGTATTGTCCACTGGTGTGGCTACCCAGCCGTGCAATCAACGTACTGTACCACCAGAAAGGCCTGCAATCAACCTACCTACTGCACCGGCCGAGCTTGGGGCGGGGAACAAAATTTTTTGTCTAAATTTAGATGAAAATGTACTCCAAAACCCTCATTACGCGCGCAGCGCGCGATTTTTCGATTATTTGGAGTAAAAAATATCGATTTTATACCATTTTGAGCCAAAAATAGCAACCTGTACCAGCCGGGGGGCGGCGACCTACCTACTGTACCAGGATGGCGCGTCATCTACCTTACCTACCCCCCAGCCACACCATTGGTATTGTCTATCTGGCGACTTTTTCATGGAAAACAATGAATTTTCAACCAAAAAAATAGATTCAAAAATCGCAAAAATTATGACAAAAATTGGGTTAAAATCTGAGCCAAAAATTCGGGCCGGGCCGGGCCGGGCCGGAGATTTGGGGGTTCGGGCCGGGCCGGGCCGAAGATTTGGGGGTACGGGTCGGGCCGGGCCGGGCCGGAGATTTGGGGACTCGGGCCGGGCCGGGCCGGCCAAACCCGGCCCGATTGCGACCTCTGCAATCAACCTACCTACTGTAGTACCGACCGGCCGAGCTGGGGGGAGTCGTCCGGGAATTTATGTCTACATATTGATGAGAATGTACTCTTAAGCGCTAATTTCGCGCGTCACGCGCGATTTTTCGCCTATATGGAGTGAAAAATACCGATTTTAAACCATTTTGAGCAAAAATTATACCATACCTACTACACTACTGTACCAACCGGGGCGGCGACTTACGTACTGCATCAGGATGGCGCGTCAATCTACCTACCTACCCTTCCCCCCAGCCCCAGCTGTACCAACCAGTGAAAACAAGTATTCTGCAGAAAATTTTCGAATTTTTTTCAGCTTTTTGGACTTTTTTAGTTTTCAGCCCTTGAAAATTGGCTGACCGGGCCGGGCCGGGCCGACCTCAAGCCAAAACGGGCCGGGCCGGGCCGACCTGCAGCCCTCCACCGGGCCGGGCCGGGCCGGACTTTTCGCCGACCGGGCCGGGCCGACTTTACCCGGCCCGTTTCCGATCTCTGGCGTCAACTGTTGTGAAATAAAAAAGAGGAGTTAAAAATCTTTGGAAAATCATCCACGCCTATAAAAGGCAGAAAACGGCGTTTTGAGGCCAGCCGCTTCAGATTACGTTTAAGCCCAAGCCCAAGAAGCCTAGGCGTAGGCCTAAGCCTAAGCCTAGGCCTAAGCCTAAGCCAAAGCCTAAGCCCAAGCCTAAGGCTAAGCTCAAGAAAACAAACAAAAAATGATGGCTATGTTTTGACATCCCAACCCCGATTTCACTGTTATAAACACTATTTCTCATCATTTTGTGCATGTATAAATTAGTTTTAACCAAAAAAGCCAAAACAAACAAAAAATTTCACCGGCGCCGGCGGGACTCGAACCAGCGGTCCCACAGGCACGAGTCCAACGCCTTCGCCGCTGAGCTAGCGAACCGACACACACTGCCGTCTAGCCGCTGCTACTTATATCTAGCGCTGCTGCTGTCTAATACACACACGTGTATTAATTAATGCACACACAGCCAGCTGCGTGTAACGGTTAAACCTGATGATCAAGGGCACCTGGATGATTTTCCAAAGATTTTTATCTCCTAATGAAATAAAAAGAAATTAAAAATTTGCTATGAGCCATGTTCGATTAAATTTATTTATCCCGGTGTTCACGGCACTCTCATACTGCACCAGACCGAACCCGGGGTCCACTCCCCAATGATGTGGTGAACCGATTCAGCTAGTTAATTCACCCAGTGCTCTCAGACAGATTTACCACTCTTGTTTTGCCATAATGATTGATGCCGACTGCTTAATTCGACCAGAAAAATTAATCAAATGAACATTCACTGCTTCAGTTTTGTTTCTTCTCATACAATAATATATTTGTCATTTGGGCTCCTGTGACAATCATCCTCTTGAATGAGCTACGCTACATTTTAAATTTAACGTCAGTCATATTCTGCAAGAAGGTCTTCTATTTAGCACAGAATCACATTTGGTTTGGCAACGACTGTCTGTATCTTTGTAACTGTAGTTGCTTGTGACACGTTTTCCAGAATTTGATCACAGCCACAAAAATCAGTATTTGGTTTCATAATTTATACTTTTTTCGTTGTTCTTGTTTGTGGTTTTTTATTTCGGTCCCATGTACATCGACGTTGTTCCTGTGCCGCCGACGCCACCACCTTGAAAATCAGGCGCCATGTATGTATGGTGGAATTACGGTATTACGATGGCAGGGTTACGGTACCTGGCTTTGTTTGTGCCTGAGCGAGCGATCCACCGGGTGTCATGTACACCGACGTCGCCGCGCCACCTTGGCCGCCACCGAAGAATTGTTGTTGTGGTTGACTGGTTGATGCCGGGGCTGTAGGGAGAGGGGAACATAAAATGTAGTAAAAAGTCATTGAAAAGAAAAAATCCACTCCCTCTTACCAGCCATGGCCGTCTTCATGTTCAGACCACTGACGCCGCCCGTTGTTGACGCTGCAAGAATATGGAAGATTTGAACATCCAAACGAAGTCAATGTCCATCTCAATCTAATTTCATTCCCCAAATCTTACCCATTCCTGGCATGGCCGTTTTCAGATTCCCGCCGCCGCCGCCCATTTGCGAAGCTGAAAAAATTGAAAAGCCGAAGTTTTACGTTCTCGGGTTGTTCATACTCAGTTCTCAGTTCTTCGCTTACCCATTCCAGGCATTGCCGTTTTCACCCCGGAGTCGGTTGGCATTCCCGTCACTGAAATCACATTCGAAATTGAAAAAATATGTATACCCATTAAATGTTTGAGTTTGAACCCACAATAACCAAAATTACTGTGGTCGCTTACCCATTCCGGGCATCGCTGTTTTCATAGCACTTTCAGACGCGGTGCCTGGATAGGTCGGTATGTGGGGTGATTGGGTCTAAATTTATGGGAAAATTGTGAAACGCCGCAATGTCCCTAACCGGCTCCGCCTCCACCACCGGCGGTTTTGTAGTAGTTGCAGCACTGGCATTCACCACAGGGCACAGCACGACTTGCTGGAATGATGAATCATAATTTTTTTATCTCAGTTTGAGCCGCGATTTCTCATTTTTACATCAGAACCTGTTAGCGCCACACCACCTCCGCCACCGCTGCCGCCGCCACCATAACTTCCGGCCGCCATGTACACCGACGTCAGACCACCCGCACCTGGATGGGCTCACAAAATGAGATGAAATTTGGATCCGTGAATATTTGTTGACAGTTGCTGTCAGCGCAGCCAGTCCTAACAAGCACAAATGGACCCAACTGGCGGCGGCTACCGTAAGCCGAAGTTTGCAGCCGGTCAAAAATACTGCGCTTTTATCGACGGTTATCAAAGCTCAGTGTAAATAGTGTTCGGACGAATGAACTTGCGGGTCGTACCTCCGCGCATCTCTTTTTCAATGACTTACAGGTCTTACAATGACTTCAAGTTACGAGACTCCCTCCGACCACCTAACCTCCGGGCGCCAAGCCTCCGCCAGCAGCAGGAACGGCACCGCTATATGAACCACCTCCACCCGGTTGCATGTAGACTGATTGAGCCATGATGCTGATGATGATTGGATTTAGAGTCAGTTTAGTTGATGGAGCAAGATCAATCGGGAATCAGTCGACGAAAGAAACGAAGAATGAAATGAATGAATGTTAATGTGACCCAATCCTTGCCATTTTATTTTGTGCTTGATGCTTTCGTCTTCTTTTCGCTTGCGTAAAATCAATGATGAATCCACCCACAATGCTATCAATAACCTGTTGCTGCAGCGATTGAGCTCCAATGATTTTGTGGCAATTTGTAGTGTGCTTTTGGTGAAATCAGTCAACTGAAAACTTCCTTTTACCTAGATCGTCGTTCAGATGAATTTACTCACTTTCTCTTCACATTGTAGTGATGCTCTTTGTTTTGATTTGTTGCGTTCCAAACATGCATGAACTGCTCGGAGTTGCCGAATAGCCACATTTATAGATTTTTTCTGAACAATTTCACGCACGCATTTATTCATTTATGAAAATGCGTCACGAATTAATCGCCGCCGCAATCGCAAACTCACGTTCACGTGAGCTGGTGCAGTCGCCGTCATACGGTCTATTCGCGTCAAGGAAAATTTCGGCCGGCCGGCGGCGGTAAAGAAAAAAACGAAAACTTTACTAGCAGTAGCAGTGGAAATCAGAGATCGGAAACGGGCCGGGTAAAGTCGGCGCGGCCCGGCCCGGTGGAGGGCTGCAGGCATAGTGGTGGCAGGGGGGTTGGTGGGTTACCCCCCTCCAGTGGTGTGGGTGGGGGGGGGCACGGGGGGCTTACCCCCCCCTAGTATCCGGTATCCGGTATCTTGATTTTTTCACCCAGGGGTACCGTAAAAACCTAAATACAGCCCCCCCCCCCCGGAATAGAGCCCCCCGTAATACAGCCCCCCCCACAACCGGACACTGAATTAATAGCCCCCCCCCGGAATAGAGCCCCCCCAAAGTAACATCCCCTATACTGTAGTGTATTAAGGCTTGATAGTGGTGTACAGGTACATTTATGCACGTTTGTTGTTTGTTCAGAGCACATAATACGCCTCCTATTGACGAATAGACACGAATAAATGCGGTTGCAAGCGAAAAAACATCCTTTCAAACCCGTTTTTAGGGGTTTTTGGGGCTTTTTCTGGGAACAATTTTTCAGGTTCGGGTCAGTGAATTAATAGAGGCCCCCCCGGAATAGAGCCCCCCCCGTAATAGAGCCCCCCCAAAATGGGGTCAGTGAGTTAATAGAGCCCCCCCTTCTATTTAGGTTTTTACGGTATCCGGTATCCTGACTTTTTGTCCAGGGGTATCCTACCCTAAAATTTTTCCGAAAACCGTAAAAATCGCCCATTTTTACCTCCAAAATGCTCAAAATCGCTTGCTGGCGCAAGCATAACCCCCAAAATGACCATTTTTTGCGCTTTCAACACCGATTTTGCTCAATTTTCCTCTAAAAAATTGACCTTTTTTTGAACAACCCCCCCTGGGTATCCGAGATTTTTTATTTTAGGGAGCAACCCCCCCCCCCCCTGGTATCCGAGATTTTTCATTTTGGGTATCCGGTATCCGAAAATTTTGGATTTTGGGTATCCGGTATCCTGACTTTTTGATTTCCCAACGACACCACTGCCCCCCTCTCAGTACTTACCTTACCTACCACAAAACCCGGAGGGGGGTGTGGAGGGGGGGGTTGAGTGCTTACCTCTCACAACCCCAAATCATACCTCTCACAAGCAATTTTATACCTTTTTACGGCAACCCATAATACCTATTTTTAGGCGATTTTCGGCGAAAATTTGGAAAAAGCACTATTTTTACCTCATTTTTTGGCCAAAATTGTATCACAAAACGGTGTTTTTTCACGTTTTTGGGTGACCGAAATCATACCTCTCACGCTTCCGGTCCCAACCCCGCATCATACTTACCTCCCACACATGGGCCTGCCACTACACTGGCCAGTGGTGTCGTTGGGAAATCAAAAAGGCTTGGGAATCGCCCCCAAGTCCCCCCTGTCTATTTTTGTGGGAATGAGCAGATTATTTCACCACCCCATGTCCGGGACTTGGGTGTCTTAATAGACCAACAAAACTTAAAGTTTGAGTCACATATTGGTAAAATTGTGGCTGACGCCAGCAGAATGGAGAAGACCATCCGCCGAAACTTTCACAGTCGAAATCTCGACTTCCTCCGAAAACTTTATTTGGCCTATGTCCGCCCTTTACTGGAATTTTCCATGTCCATTTGGTCCCCTCAAAATGTCACTTTAGCTAAAAACGTTGAAAAAATTCAACGTCGGTTCACTTACTATTTACCTGGCATGCAGACACTGTCTTACCAACAGCGTTTGCATGCCCTAAATTTAGACCCCCTAATTTATCGCCGGACCGTGAACGATCTTGTGCTCGTGTACAAGGTCATTCACGGTCACATACCTGGGGTAACCAAGGAATCCTTCTTTCCATCTCGTGACACCGGCCGCCCAACCCGAGGGCACTCCCACAGTTTGTGTCGAGTCCATGGCGCGGGTGCGGACTTGTCCGGATACTGGGCCTATCGTGTCGTGGACCTCTGGAACAGGCTACCAGAGGGCGTCGTCTCTGCTGCCTCAATTGCGGCCTTTAAAACTAAACTAAACTCACGTGGTCGAGACGTAGTTTCTTGCCACATTATCTCAAAATTTTCAGCCGTCGTTGACTGATCTCCTCAGTCACTGGGTTGCTGCTTTCAGATCGTCATCAATTTTGTTGACATCTGTTATCATCTCGTGTTCGCCATCGGTTGCTGATTTGTCGCCTGCCGTTGCTGTGTTGTTTGCTGTTTTTGGGTCTCTCCGGTGCGTTTTGTCGTTTGATCATTCATGATTATAATTTTGTGTGCTATTTACTGATATGTCTCTTTTTTAGGTGTTTGCCGGATCTCCTGAAGGTCTTTGCGTGAGCTTACAGATAAAATTTGAATTTGAATTTGAAAAAGTCAGGATACCGGATACCCAAAATCCAAAATTTTCGGATACCGGATACCCAAAATGAAAAATCTCGGATACCAGGGGGGGTTGCTCCCCAAAATAAAAAATCTCGGATACCCAGGGGGGTTGTTCAAAAAAGGTCAATTTTTTAGAGGAAAATCGAGCAAAATCGGTGTTGAAGGTGCAAAAAATGGTCATTTTTGGCGGTTATGCGTGCGCCAGCAAGCGATTTTGAGCATTTTGGAGTTATAAAAATGGGCGATTTTTACGGTTTTCGGAAAAATTTTAGGGTAGGATACCCCTGGACAAAAAGTCAGGATACCGGATACCCCTGGGTGAAAAAATCAAGATACCGGGATACTAGGGGGGTAACCCAACCCCCCTTTCCCCGCCCAACGACACCACTGACACTGGCTGCAGGTCGGCCCGGCCCGGCCCGGTCAGCCAATTTTCAAGGGCCGAAAACTGAAAAAGTCCAAAAAGCTGAAAAAAATTCGAAATTTTTCTGCAGAGAATACTTGTTTTTTTCACTGGTGCAGCTGGGGGGAAGGCAACGGTGTAGCAGGGGGAGATGGGGGGTCCCCCCAAGGTACAGTAGGTATAGGTAGGGAGGTTGACGCTCCATCCTGGTACAGTAGGTAGGTCACCTCCCGGCGGCTGGTACAGTAAGTTGCTATTTTTGGCTCAAAATGGTATAAAATCGGTATTTTTCACTCCAAATAGGCGACAAATCGCGCGCTACGCGCGAAATTTGCGTATTAGAGGGCATTTTCATCAAAATTTCGACCTAAAACATTTTCTTCTTCCCCCCTAGCTCGGCTGGTACAGTAGGTAGGTTGCCGCCCACATTTTTGGTGGTACAGTAGGTTGCCGCCCCGCCTGGGTAGCTACACCACTGGGGGAAGGGATAGGTAGGTAGATTGACGCGCCATCCTGGCTGATGCAGTACGTAAGTCGCCGCCCCGACTGGTACGGTAGTAGGTATAATTTTTGGCTCAAAATGGTTTGAAATCGGTATTTTTCACTCCATAGAATAGGCGAAAAATCCCGCGTGACGCTTAAGAGTACATTCTCATCAAGGGGGTCCCGGCGGGGTGGTGGGCCGTCGGCCGGCCCGGCTCGGCCCTTGGCTCCTGCCTTGGAGCATTTTCCCCGTGTTTTTATTCACTTTTTCTCACGTTATTGCTAAATCTGTGTTCCAGATGGGCACGCTGGTGACAGATCCACCGTTGCGAAAGTTTATTGTCGGCGGCGACTACCCTGAAATCGCCGAAAATGACGCAGAACAGGCCAAAAGCCGAGGCGTTATCGATGTCGACGATAACGAAGCGCCGCACAGTTGCCATCCATCGTCGTCAAATGGCGCCGTGGATAAAGCTCGGGATGAAACTGAAGATGCCGAATCGTCTTTCAAGGACACCAAACAGCATTTGTGTCGACAATTGGCAAAAGAAACCATCAACGGCGCCTTGGACAGTCCAACAACGTCGGCGACCTCGGTCTCATCGACGAATCGAACGTTTCGCTGGCGATCGTCGCACACAGATCGAGGTCGAACAACTGCGTCCAGCAACAACAAACGCAAACCGTTTAGAGCGGGAAGATTGTCGCATTCGTTGACGGAACTGGACAGAAAACGATGCTGGAGCAAATTCTACATCAATGAAGTTGAGGACGATAATGTGAAAGTTGGTGTGAAGTGAAGTAGAGGTCGAAATCGGGCAGGGCTGGCCCGACCGGCCAGAGTTGGCCGACGCTCGATCCGGCCAGGTTTGAATTTCTTGAGTCGGATTTTTACCCGATCTTTATCATGATTTTTGCGAGTTTTCTGAACCAATTTTTGGTGGAAAATTCATTGTTTTCAATGAAAAAGCTGTCAGGTAGAAGACAACTAAATGATCACTCACCTGCCGAATCCATCAGAAATCGTGGTGTTTTGGACAAAAAATCTCTATTTTTTCAGTAACGTAAGTCACGTCACAGGCTTCAGAAGTCCTCCTCTAAGCCTCCGGCCGGCCGGGCCCGAACCACAGGGCCAAAATCGCGGCCCGGCCCGGTCCGAGCTCGAGCCGGCCCGATTGCGACCTCTGGCGTGAAGCGATTTTCTTGCGTTTTAGTTCACCACGATCACGTCATGGTCATGTTATGATCTAAAACAAATTTATCATTGTCTTTCCTGCAGAAAGTGTTGCAAGCGGTCGAAAGCGATCATCAGATCGCGATGGATCCGCACCACAAACGTAAGCGACGCACGATCGCCGTGCAAAGAAGTGCCAACGAAAAGTTCGGATTCACGATTCAGGTCAATTTGATGTTTATGAATTCCATGTACCTCTTATTTAGGGACGTGCTCTAATTTAGAGTTTCCGTAACCTCTTATTTAAGGGCGTGCACTAATTTGAGAGTTTCTGTATAAAGGCAAACTACACCAACACGAGCCCGATTTCGAAGGTGCTGTGTATTCAAAACGAATAGAAAGAGAAAATCATCACGCTCCACTTTGTATTCTTCAACGCGTAACATTTCCCAAGTCAGCAGCCACGTATGAATGTTTCACTATTCTGCCAGCTGCGAAATCGGGCTCGTGTTGGCGTAATTTGCCTATACCTCTTATTTAAGGGCGTGCTCTAATTAAAGGGTATATCTGAACTCATTTGGAAAAGAAATCAACAGCCCCCTTATAGTGTCTGCCTACGGTGGAAAAAAGTGTTTTCCTGATTTCCAAAAAAATTTCCAGCAAAATTACCGCAATTTAGTTTTCTCAAAAAAATGTGTTTTTTGGTCTAAAATGTCGAAAACAGTGGCCGAGGAAAGCTGCGCACGAATTGTGCACATTTTCACCCATAAAAACGCACTCCCAGTCCCAGTGGTATGGTACAGTATCTCCCCCTCAAAAAAATCTCCCTCCCCCAAACTGGGTCCCCCCCAGAATTGTCAGATGGAGGGTACAGTATCTCCCCCTTTTTGTCCTCACGGTACCAGTGTAGTTCCTGAGGGTGAGGGGGAGGGGACTAGGGTTAGAGGTCGGGGGGGCGCGGGGGGGGGGTACCCGACACCCGACATCTGAAAATACCCGACACCCGGCATTTGAGAAAAAAAGCCGACACCCGACACCCGACAGTTCCAAAAAAACCGACACCCGACATCTAGTTTTTGGAAAAAACCCGACACCCGACACCTGTTTTTGGACCGAAAAACAGGCAACTTTTTTATCCTATGCACTATTAGTGCAATTTTTTGGATCAAGCAAGTGACTGAATTCAAGTATTTTCACATAAAATAAACACCAAAATGACACATTCTGCGTCTTCGGAAACATTTGGTTCTCAGAAAATTTTCTCTCAAAATTCTTTTCTCGGCAAAACTGATGTTTTGAACCGTAAGTGTCGGGTGTCGGGTCCCAAAAAACCCGACACCTGGAGGCACCCGACACCCGACACCTACACTTTTTTGGCACCCGACACCCGACATCTCTCTAACCCTAGAGGGGACCCCCCTAAGGTACACTAATTTCCCCTCCGGGTACACTAATTTCCCCAATTTTTGCCTAAAATGGCTATTTTTCGGCCTAAAATGGGCATTTTTAGGCCTAAAATGTGTGATTTTTAGGTCAATGTTCTCAAAAGTCGCCAAAATACCGTTCTTATGAAGAATTTTTTCCAAAAAGGGGCAAAAATAGGTCAAATTTTTCACCTCAAAAAGTGACTTTTCCCTGATTTTGGGTCTTCCCCCCCTTCCCCCCAGGGAGGTACACTAATTCCCCCTCCGAAAAAGTAGGGAGGTACACTAATTTGCCCGCCCGACCAGGAACTACACTGCACGGTGCAGTATCTCCCCCTCAGAAGTAGCCACAGCAGTGTGGGTGGATGGGTGATACGGTAATAGGATGCAATGCATGTCTTTTGCCCAACAACAATCCACGACGGCAGAAAGGAAGATTGAAAAATTATTTTTCAGACTTACATGATTCACAATTCGTCGACGGATCAGGTTGAACAAGTGACTTATGTGGATTACGTCGAACTACACGGTGCAGCGAGCATAGCCGGATTGCGTGCTGGTTTGTTCAGCCATAATTTTTATTTGTTTGTCCGCAAGTTTTCTTTTTTACGCAAACAATTTATTGTCAGGTGATATAATCGTATCGATCAACGGTCAGCCGGTGCGCGATCGCAATCACAAAAGTCTGGTGGATTACATTTCACGATGCACCCAGATGCGGATGGTGTTGTTGTTTGAGAATTGTGTGCAGAAAGTGGAGCTGTGCGGCCGTGCGTTGAGACTGAAGGTTATTGATTCACACATTTTCTGTCGTTTTTTTAAATGCAAATTGTAATTTGCGAATGAGAAAATGGGCTCGAAAATCTATTTTTTCTTCAGAAACTACTGCGTGAGAAACAGAACGAACTGCGACAGTTGAGCAACGAGGAGGAACGAATAATGAAAGGTCTGTGCACAGAAATTCGGTTTATGTTTTGCTGATCATTTCGAGTCCACCATCGCGGCACTGGGGTTTGCACTCGGACGCGGCCGTACAATAACTCACACACATTTTTGTTTTGATCGCTTTTCTATGAATAACAGCACCATTTCCGACCGGCATGAAGTTGTTCGCCTGCACAACACTGCATCTGTTGACCAGCTTCGACACCCGTCATAACTGGCGCTCAGACCCCACCTCCTCCAGAATACAGAAAACAGAAATTCTGCCAAGGCCCGGGGTGTCCGGGAAGATTTCCAGCAAAATTTTTACGACCTTTTATAATGTGGACTATTTGCAGTTTTTGAAATTACAAAAATTCAAGACCTTGTGTGCAAATCTTTTCAGTTTGATAGCAATCCCAATTCCAGGTCTGCCGCGTAGCAGCATCTCCGGCTCAATGTCCTCCACTCAGTCATCGATTCGTGCTGATTCGCGGGCATCCACGATTCCGGTCGCAGACTCGGACTCGGCGGTGTCCGTTGACCGTTGCTACAGCCCGAAAATGTTGATTGATAGATTGAGAAAGAAAACCAACAGCTCGTCTATGGCTGGGACGACGACGACGGAAGCAAACAATGCAAATTGTGCCATAAATGGCGATACAAATAGCGATTTGGACACAAGTACAGAAATTGTAAATGTAGGTGGCTCGTCGCCACGTAGTACTGTCGACAGTCCGCGACACAAAACGGTTGTGCACTTCTAATCAACGTAGTGGACCTAATTTGATGTCGTATTTTGTACATTCGTGCGATAAGCGATTCCTGTAATGAATATTGCTGTGGTATTAGTTAAAATTAACTCTTGAGGCGATAATCTGGTTTTTTATGTGATCTGACAATTATTCTGTACTATTTTGTGAGTTCGTAGTTTCGCACGTTCCTTCTGCGATGCATTCTATGTTTCAAATGTTTAGCATGATAATTGTGCCGTATTTTGCATGATCTTGAAAACTGTATATGTGCTGTGTTCACATTCTTCGAATTTTTCATCCCTCGATTTGTATATCGATTTTTTTCATTGTGTCATATTTTTCATTTAGCATAATTTCAATCAAGCTTTGTGTTCAAATTTGCGACTTTGACCTAATCGTGATTGCGTGATTATGTATAGGTACCAAATTTCCATTGGAGATTATCAGACATTAGTAGTCCTGATATTTTTTGCAGGCGTTCACACAAATCGTCAAGTTATTATTTGAGATTTTATCGGCTCAGCCGTATATACAGTCTTATCCGCAGATAAAAAACAAGGTTTGCACATTTCTCATAATGATTCACAATCAATTGATTGAAACAATGGTAAAGTGGAAAGTTGAAAATTGCGCAAAAAAATGTTATGAAACATGAACCACATACTTTCACAAACCCGTGATCAGGTGAAAAAATAGAGTAGAATGAATTAAAACCAGCGCGAAAGCGAGATCGAAACTAACATATCCATCACTATAAATAATACGATTCTATAGCTACAGTGCACCCGATCCAGCTAGCCAGCTGATGTTTCACTTGAACGATTTAAGCGACACGACATGTGGCATTCGACCGGGCGATGTACGAGTGACTTTAATCGGTTGTTTCCGCCCACCTTCCGTGATCATCTCCAAATACTGGAGCACGTACATTTTCGCGTCCCATTCCCCACCGAGTCGAAACGGTCCGTTTTCGACCGGCGTCGGGTGTCCGTCCAACACCAGACGACCCCAGTACGAGTCGTCGTAGCGATGACGACTGATGCAGATCTGGAATGGGGCACGAAAATATAACTCTCAATGACGTGTTAGTCCTCCACACTTCTGGGGGCGGGCAGTCCCGTGGGCATGTAGTGTTTGATACTTGTGTCCAGAACTGGTTATCTGACCCCATCTATGAGGGTGGCGGCGGCGGGCAAAGACCCGATTTGTTCGTTCTGACGCTCAAGTTCCGACTGCGGGAGGACTTTATCTGACCAAAGCGAGCCCCCTCCCCGCCCGTTTCCGCACGTATTTGCAAACTAGCGTCGCATCAGACCATCGTCAGTGGTCTGAAATGCGCTGAGGGTGCTAAATTTTAAAAACTGTCATCCAGAAAGAAAGAGTGTCAGAACACGGGGTTGGATGGCATCAGCGGGACGGGATGTCCTGAGCTGATTCCTATGTTGGCACAAAAGCCAAAACGTTGGTGAAACATCACTAGCCCGCACCATCTGTGCTGATCTGTTGCTACATCGCACCGCGCAAATGTCCGCTGCATTGACGTTTTTCCCGGTCAACCACTGGTGGTTTAACCCGTCAGTTCATTATATGGAAGGTATACTGTATCACTGTACCTGAGTTGAGTGTTCCCCGTGTTGTTGCTGAGTTGTATCGTGTTCAATCGTGTTCGCAGTTGGCATCACCACCACAATCTCTTCGATCAGTTGCAATTCGCCGATTTCGTGTCCGGATTCGCGAAGATGCCGCTCCCGCTCGGCACGTTTGTGCTGCACAACAGCGTAACGACGACCCGCTGCAGACAAATGGGCTGATGTTTCACAAGATGACTGTATGCCGGTTCGGAGCTTTCTCGGGATTCACTTTAGCGCATTACACGCAACACTTTGAAAGCCAGCCACGGCCGAGAGTGATTGTGTAAAACATTTTGATGCGAATTAGTCAACCAATCCACAAATCCTAATCCAAAACGAATGCTGGCCATGGTTCACCACACCATTCATATCACCGTGGCTCTAATGTGCTTTGGAATGAACACTGTGGCGGTCATTTGGGTCTATTTTCGCGCAAGGTCTGTTACCAGCGGTCATCAGTGCGAAACACCTCTGAACAATATGGCCTCTGTAAACTAGTGACCATCGCGAATCCCCACGTAACTACATACAATCTTAATCTAACCGATTTCCTCCGGCGATTTGGTGATCGGCATGCCAATTGGCGGGACGTTGGGATGTTTGTGCGATCTGAGTGCCCTCAACGTGTGCTCAACCATTCGGTCCGGGTCCATCAAAGTCGACACACATGGATGAGGTGGCAGGATGGACATGGCACGGTGCATTGAGCGTACGTTGTCGATGCGATGGCGGTACGAACGGATCGGGTGGTGATGGCGCGACAGACGGCTGTGAAACATCACATGGGATACTGGTGACAATTTAAATGTGTGTATGTAACGGCTTAACGGCCGTTTTCGCAGTATATAAATGTTCACGCACCATACGCAGTTTGTTGGTGATTCGCACTGATGATGTGCGCATGCATCGCGCCGTAGTCATGGAAACAAATTGTAAGAAACTGTGGCGCATCGTCTCCCTTACTCTATTCATAACATAGCACAAACACACAAAGTTGGATTATACAAGTGAATGCATTACAGAATCATGAAACAGACAGACAGCCCCGTTGTCTGCTATCAATGTTATGCAGTATAAGCTCATGCGTCATCAGACTACGTGTGTGATCGGGAAACGAAACCTTGTCGTAGTTAACGAATTGAACGTATTCAATACCATAACGCTGCGTAAGCGGACGTGCAAATATTTCCAAAAAACAATTCCACATAAAAACTGAACAGTTTAGAATTCTAAAAATAAAATTGCAACTCACGAAAACAGCAGATCATAAGTCTGCAGTGATTCAGCGGTTGTCGCTACTTCATCAGCAGTCGTAGCATTTGCCTGTGTTTCCATGACATTTATCGTTGTCTCATGAGCGCCCGATTCGTGATCGAAGCCATTCACCAGCGACAGAAAGTGCGTCTCGAGCTCGACGCGCTCTGAGTCCGTGAATTCGTGCAGCTGCATCAAACGTTGCAGATCGGTGTTGAGTGAAAGCGCGGTGGGACGGAGCACGATTGATGGACTGGTCAGATCGACTGCAGTTGAGTCGCCGGATGACCGCTTGCGGCGGCGGCGGTAGTCGCGGTCGTCGTTCACGCACACCGCGAGACAGTTCTGGCGATATGGGATGGACTGGTTTTGAGGAAAATGGGCGTTTTTGGACGAATACTAAGTCCTTTTATGTGAATTACAACATTTCTGGCTGCCTAAGTCTAAGCCTAAGCGGAAGTGTAGGCGTCAACCTAAGCGCAAAACGAAGGTAGTTGAAAATACGCCCGACGATGTTTGTGGGCCCTGGCGGGCACAGTCACTGCACCAGGGGCAGTTTCAAGTTTGAAGGCAAGCACTATTACAACGACTACGATAGCGCTTGGACCACGACGCGTCGAGGTGAAGGAATTTGCACAACTACTAGCTGCTGCCGGGCCTGCACCTATGCCCCGGGACTGAACCGTCGCGCACAATAACCAGCCAACCTTGTAGAACAACGGCCGGGTGCATTGTTCGAGAAGGTCGACAATAAAGAACGGCACCTGCCCGCTGACGATGCAATCCAACAGTTCACTTTGCACGTAGGCGAACGGTTCGGTCTCAACGCTTTGGCCATCTTTGCCGGGCACACTCAGCGAATAGCCCTCGTCGTAGAGATTCAATTGCAGCGCGCTGATCATGCCGCCTGACGCGGCCAGAAGCACGTCCTGATCGCTTGGATCTGCGCTGCCACCGATTGTGCTCGTATGAAACATCATCAAAGAATAGGCATTTCTCGATCCGAGAAACTGGTGAATCTCGTCATGTCGCTGGATTTATTACGGTATGTAGCGGCGTCACATCTTGATGATTACATTGTTTCGGTGCGAAACGAAAGGGAACGCGCAAAAGCACGCCAAAACGAAACATTTGTCTCCATTATGACATCATTCAGTGCGCGAGGTTTCCTATATCAACAGGAACAGACAGACAACGACAAGGCACGGGCGGCAATTCCCAAGCCATTCTGTCGGAGTTCAGTGCACACATGGGCAGTCACCGTGTGCTGGTGCACTTTGTTACCTACATACCTGGGATGCGTATACTCATGTAAATTCACATTCATGCAACCCGGGCGCGGGCAGCTGAGGGAAAGCAAATGAACAGTAAAGGTTGCCTTGCGCCAAGGTCAATGCCTGCCAGCCAGCCACGCATTATTTCGTGTATAGTACTAGGATGTATTATGTGCACGTGGTTGTGACACACTGGATTATATTTCCAACATTCCAGGTATGCACACCACTCACGCCACGCCAGCACTATTGTGCAATTTTGATTTTCTCTTTGAGCAACTTTTTCGTTTTATATCAGTCCCTGAAGCTTTTTTTTTCAGCAAAATACCTTCGTTGGTGTGCCAGCCCAGTCAGTGGTCATGGCTTCAAGCTCGAAAGATGACAAACTGAACTCCGATTGTGATGACAATGAAGTGAAACAAATTCGCGACCGTGTTTCGATCGATCGTTTGTTGAAGCACCGAAAGTTCAAAAAGGACAAATCGCTGGCGAAACTTGTGCGGTCGACTGCCGTTGAACGACAAGTGGCGCTCATGCAACGGCTGCTAATGACCCCGTTCATCAAAACTCCGGGCATTCTCAAGGTGCGATTCCATAACACGTGGCACTATTTGATTTTTGATGGTACTGGTTGGGTTCGCGCCGGGTACATTGCGCTTAACTAGGTATTCTGTCATAAAGAACAGTTTTGTCGCGAAGAAAACGGCAAATAAATAACGTGTTATTGCTTGCAAAATGTGACTGTTGTGCCAAACCCAAGCTTTCCTTTCTAGAAAGTTGTCACAAACGATAATGTTGAGGACCGCGCGTGGTTCACAGTCGCTGTTATGGTTAGTGTGTGCATGCTGTCCAATAACAGTGGGACATCGGTACCCTCGAAGTGCTGGAGATTGGTGAGATTATGTGTATAACGGGTGAACCAGCGGCGCAACATATCCAGGCATATAGCGTCGATCACAAGCGGGATTCACTACAAACAGGATCACCCATCGTATTCGATTGCAAGGCATATATTACAGTGGTCAACTCAAGTGGTCAAATCACTTCGTCAATTCATTCCGAACGCCATGAATTATTTCTCGGCCTCACTCGGGGCTGCTGCGAGTTGATGAAGTGATTTGACCACTTCAGTTGACCGCCGTAATATTTGACGATTGCATACAACGGCATTGAAAAGTACAGTACCGGGTGCAATTCTAGGCTGAAAGTTGGAGTCGGGTGCACGCGCGTGCGAAACAGTGCAAAAGGCAAAAGTCGAAGTAACACTTCGCGTGCACGCAAAGTTTTGCGCGTGCGCTGCCTATGTTTTAGCACTGGGAAGTTACGTGCACGCGCGTGCACGCGACTTCAACTCCAGCCTAGAATTGCACCCGGAACTGGATATCAACGATAAGAAAAGTATGAATGCAAAATGAAAAACCTACATATGTATGACCAATCATTGCAGGGCATCTACCCTTCAGTGTCAACCCGTCATTTCTACCGACTCGAGGTATTTGACGGAGAGAATTTATTTCGCGGTGAGTCAGTTCAAAAAGTTTTTACATGCATAGAGTCGTGTTATGTCTAATATTGGCATGGTTATCAGCGTGTGCTTCCCTTGAAGATTGCTGTTTTCGACCGCGCCACATCGAACGCGCGCAGAAGTGCGCCTTCCTCAAAACGCCGCCGTTTCTGATGTGCGTGCTGCGTTATCGCGTGCTTCGCCGGTCGTTGTCGCCTTGCGATTCAGGCAAATTCAATGTTCCACAAACAATGGACGGTCTGAGCGCGCTTCTCGAACGGCAGAATCGTCTGATCCAGTTCGGCGAGCGAATGTTACAGCAAGCGCACGCGCATTCAACGCCACTCAACCCGCCCAGACGGCGGAAGAAACCACAATCCGGAAGGAAGAAGGACATGAAGGAGCACGATAAGATACTGGATGAACAAGTGCGCACACACTACCAGCGTGAAGTGACACGCGCTGCAATCGAGGGCGTCAAGAAGAATCGGTGAGTAGCAATGAGATATGTAGTATAATACATAACGGTATTACAGTTCGCTGAGAGAACCAGGATGCTGCTGTCGACTCAGGCAACGGCAAGCCCGTTATTTGCTCCTTGCAAACACTTGTTTCCGCAACATACAACGGCCGAAAATTATAGCGCAATGTGACATTCAGTAAGAAAATTTGCGTCAACACAAATTCAGTGAAAAAATCGGATCGACTGATGTTTGCCAGTTCGCACATGCGAAAATGTGCACCACAATCTTTTTAAAAGATTTATGTATCTAGACAACCACTGCCGGTGACGGCTAAACCTGCCGAAGGACAAGCGCTCTTCTTAATCCCTTGTTTTTTGTGGTTTATTATGTTAATGTTTATTTTTTGACAGGGTCGTCGACACATCCGTGCGAAATCGCCTGTATCTCAACATTGACGCTTTTTTCGAGTTCCAAACCGATCGTTTGCCGACGGTCAAATCTAGTCTGAATTTCATGCTCTGTCCGGCAAAGGAGTCCACTGAATCGAATGATGGTGAGCGAGCACAAACAGACCATTCTTTGATTGAGCTTGTTCTTTTTGTTGAAATTTTACACAATTTTATTGTTTTTCTGCAAATAAAGAGCACGAACACGACACAGTGCAGATATATGGACAAACCACTCAAGCACATTCTGAACATTTTGGGTCACTTTTGTCAGTCGCGTTATGCCCACCTATGTATGTATACTACTTTCATCCTGAAGCTCAAGCGTAAGTTCAAGCCTAGGTCTAAGCCAAAGCTTAACCGTACGGCGCACAGAAATATGTCGGTGGTGATAGTCCCATCTGAACATTCGTATAACCTGATCACATTTTATCATTATAAGATTTGCATATTTGTTCAAGTCACCGCTCGTTTACTGCACGCTAGCGCTACCTTGAGGACCTGTTTTAGTCAGGCGTCGTTCGCTGAACGAACTCAATTGCAACAGTCGAGTGGAAGTGTGTGGTGAACTGATGCGTCGACTTGTCCATTACGATTGTCTGATGGGTGCCGCGCTCAAAGGTAACGACTGGGACAACTATAGGGTATGAGGGACACACGTAAAAGTAGAACTTTGTGCTTCAACTGTTGAAAAACAATAACACATGGAAATGGAACACGCACTAGGCATGTATGTAGATGAAACTTATTTTTAGTTGAGCCAATCGGGCGCTTGAAACCTGTTGTGCTTTGGGTGTAAACAGAAAAACAACGCCGACGGACACCTAGAGCGATATCAAACTCGGTGACCTGACTTACATAAATAGTATTGTCCAATTTTTGTACCAGCGACTAACTGGAGCCTTTCATTTCGACCGGCTTAAAGCTTATGCTCTCCGGCCTAAAATGCACAATGTTTACGCTGGTCGAAACTAGTGGCATCAGTGCATCGCTTAAAACTAATGAAAAAAGTCGCATGTGACTACTGTAGGAAGACACGTCTGATCCGTTTCAATCGCTTAGGTTTGATATCGCTACGTAGGTATACATACTTAATGCACATTAGGTCCCACACGTGACAACGAATTGCACTGGTTAATCGCTGGTGATGCGATGGGCGAGTGGCAAATCAGACGACGACGGCAGGGTTTGAAGCGACGTTGTGATTTCGTATGGGTTCATAAGGTTGGTGTATGGATGTGACTGGGAATGTCCAGTTTCTTTTAATTTGTGATTTCGGCACGGCTGGATAGGCATATAGCACTAAATGAACAGCGTGATATCTTGATCTCATTTTGGTATGTACTATGTATAAGCAGTGAGGCTGCCGTTCCACAATGGGATGGACAAATGGGTTGGCCTGTGGCTCAAATTTTCATGATCAAAATGTTTCCTTTGCCTTTTTCACGCTGATCTTCTAGGTTAATTTTTGTAAGCTAACAAGCCAGAACAAAAGGTTCGCTGAACCTCCGCTTCGCAAAGAGACGCGATTTGGATCCAGTCACTTATTGACCACAATACTGTTGTGGTTGACGAAATTGACTTGCATTTTTAGTCACGTCTCACTCAGCTGGTGCAGCGTGGCATCTACTCGGCGTTGGAGCCCGAGTTAATGGAAGCCGTCAACGACAAATACTTCACGACACCACTTTACGTTTCAAGATCGAAGTTGGTTTGATTGCAGATTGATTCCAGGTTGAAGTTTATGTGGTTGACCGATTCAAGTGCGGACTACAGTATTATGCTCCGTTTAATTTTCTCTACCAAGAATCTCGGATTCAACAATGTGAACTCGCCGTGTCTTCGACCATTCCCTCTGTATTCACAGGCGGTAGAGGCGGAGTTCACCAGGACATCGTCAGTGCGAATGCACCATAGATGGCCATGTCACCCAAAACACGCATACGAGCTGGTTTGCGATTTCAGTATCACGATATACAAATGACAACACATGCTGGGTACTTCTACCCCGTTCACAGGAACTGCGCACGCAACTCGGGTGCTTGTGAATCCGAGCCTGCGATGTTCATCCGCCCGTTTCCAGCGAAGATGAATATGTTCCACGAAGGTACACCGATGCATCGCTGCCATAAATACGTGCTGTTGGACGAAGTCGCACGCAATATGTACGCCATCACCGCTGATGTTTCATGTTACGGTCAAGAAGGTTTGCTGCGAATCAATGAAGATCACCCGATGCGTGATGCAATGTACGAAACGACAAATGGGCTTATGATTCAGGTTTGAGACGGTTTTTTGGGGTTAGATGCGCTGCTTTTCAGTCTTTAGTGAGGTCACACGCAGCGGGGACTCTTGATTACTCATGATGTGCAGATTTCATGATTTGTTCGTTAAATTTAAAATGTGCTTCAGACCAGCAGCCCGTCTGATAAGGGCACATTTTCAAGTTTGTACCACCTGCATATCACCCACCACAACGGCCTGATTCAGCTTTTCAACAAAAATGGTCGCTTGAAAACCTACGTGCGATGTGGACGCCAGCTTGGAGTCCAAGGCTGTGTGCAAGAGCGTCTTTCTCAGGTGCTCATCAATCCGCGAACGGGCGACATTTTTGCCGCCTTTGACCAGTCGAGTGAACTAAAACCAGGTTTATCAAACGTTTATTTTTGAAAATTTGACTGTTTGGAATCCGACTTGCCTTGCAGCGGTCACGTCATTTTTTCCAGCAGACTGTCAAGGCCCAACGCACTCACACACATCAGAATAAGTGTTATCAGTGAATTTCATTGAAATCAAATTACTCGCGTTGATTCGATTCAATCGCTAATTTTGACACCGGCCCAATCTCAACAGGGCAGGTGTGCCAACATTGCTCGTCAACCACTTTGCAATTAGCCGTAACATTCCAGGCTTGTACTACATTCCCGCGTCCTGTTTCCTGGCGGACCAAAGCGTTCAACAAGTACGACAACAAGTGAAAGAAACCCCGACAAAACCGATCTCAATGCTGCCCATTCCGATTGACAACAAGTGTGCAAGGCGGTGGCCTGGCCGGGCAACCTATTAGACGGAAAGAAAGGTTCGTTGGCAGGTCCTTCCCCCCCTCCTCGTCAACCTAGCAACCGCAACCAACAGGGGCGCTTTCTCCTCCTTCTCCCTTCTTAGCTCCTTTTTTTTTTTTATCTCTCCCCACTACCAATATCATGAACAAATGGCCCGCCTAAAACACCAAACTCAAATACAAAACAACACAACCACAACTCCCCCCGCCCCTCACTCTCTCCCTGCCACTCTTCGCTCTCCCTACCCTCACTATGGAGACCAGCGCCCGCCCCCCACCTGGGCCTGGCCGCCCACCCGCACCCACCCGCCTCCCGCCTGACCCCCCCCCCCCCACATCTTTGCCATTACCCACTCACCCCCCTATCACGCCGCCGCCCCCCCCCCCCACAAACACCCAAAAACCCCAGAAACCAACCAGCAGATAGATAGTAGCGGACCACCCACACACCTACCACCACAACAAACCACAACCACTCACCATCACTACCTCCCCCCCCCCCACACTCCCACCCCACTAAAGCTCTTGCAAATCAAAAAAGCCCCGCTACACCGGTTTCCGCAAACAAAAGAAACAAAAAGGGCCCAAAAACAACAAGACAACTCCCGCCGGGCACCCCCCATTTCCGCGCCCTCACACGAAAACCAACCTATTGCTACACACACAAACTTCAGGGCAGAAAAGGGGAGGGGCACCAACCCCCGCGGCCGAAACGGGCGGAAAGAAGAAAGAAAAAAAAATTAGGGGCGAAGGGGCGAGAAATGTGTCCAATAAGTAATGCACCACGCTTAAGGATAGGCGGCGTCAAATTGTGATGCAATGGTAACGGTTGTTGCAAAACTGATGTTTCACGGCTCCCAATTACTTGTTAGTACACATTAGCGCATTTACATATGCAAAAGCGTAACAGTTCGTTAGAGGTACACATTTTTGTACGTTGGTCTGTGAACGTGACAAAATCAATTGTTGTGCATTTCGAGTTGTGAAATCTTCGTCCTTGGGGACCCATGCAGCGCACCGTTGTATGAGTCATGTGCGCAGCAGACAGGTTTTCTTGCTGCAAACAGTTGAATTTCTTCTGTGGATTTGAACTGGACGACCAAAATGGTTCAATATTTCACACGCCTTTTACAGGATGTATTAGGGCACTGGAGCGTAATGGCTGCGCATGCCTGTTGTGTGCTGAAACCGATACTACAGTGTCATTGCTTGACGAAACAAACGGTGGTAATGCACAAAGGTGAACAAACTGCTTTTAGGAACACTGACACCCGTTCAGTTTTTGGTCTTTATTTACCGTTTGTCTTCAATGACCCATCTACTCGCGAAAAAATTGTCGTATTCAAACTACTGATGTTGATCATTGACCTCGTCATTGCCGTTTTTGACGCGGTTTGTTCATTGCCCACGTGGCCGCGGCAGTTTACATCATTTCTGATCCAATCTCGTCTCGCATTTTCATCTCGCTGCTGCTTGTTTTTAGGCTCATGCTGTTCAAGCCGTCATCGAGGGCTTCGATGCTCTGGTTCGACTGTTGGGCGTGGTCAGACGTCTGATGCGTTGGGCCAGCACTCCTCCCCGGCCTGAATAAAGAGGTGCGATATACTGTTTGGTCATTTGTATAATTGCGTAACTTCTTGTCGGAGACCGACCGGCAACTCAAAAATGAAAGAAAGAGAATAAAAAAAATTTTTTTTTCAAATTTTGTTTCCGATGCGTTAGTGTGTACGCCGACCAGAGGTCGCAATCGGGCCCGGTTTTGGCCGGCCCGGCCCGGCCCGGCCCGGCCCGAACCCCCAAACATCCGGTCCGGCCCGAATTTTTTGGCTCATACTTTAACCGAATTTTTCCCATAATTTTTGCGATTTTTTTCAGCACATTTTTTTGGTTGAAAGCAACGGTGTTGCAGGTGGTGGGGGTCCCCCTAGGTACAGTGCAGCCCGTCCGGGCCGGCCCGATTGCGACCTCTGACGCCGACATGCACGTCCAATTTTCTTTCTGGTTTTGTCTTAGGCTTACCGTAAAAACCTAAATAGAAGGGGGCTCTATTAATTCAGTGACCCAATTCGGGGGGGGGCTCTCCAACGGGGGGGATTCCGGGGGGCAGTGCTGAATTTAGATACCCGTACGTACACCTGCTGGATGACGGAGAGCAGGGCGACAGATACAAATGGGTGCACATGCACGACGCCACCGCGCAGTACATCCAAAACTCGAACGCAAACGAGAAACGAAAAGTGCTGCGACAGCTGTTCAACATATTCGGCTGCGATTATCGCAAATACGTCGAACCGCTGAGCATCGATGAGGAACACAACGGTAGGCCGTCGGAAGACTACGACCCATCCAAGTCACCGTAAAAGGTATGTGTGATTAATACGATGAGATTAATAATTGAGAACGATAATTTGTGTGTTTTCTGTTTTTACGCGTCTTTTCGCTATATTTTTCATCGTGACTTTTTGTTTGTCGCTCAATTTTTGTCCCTTGTCGGTGATCTCACCAATTATCAAATTGTGCGCGATCATATAATTTGTATGTACATAACACAGAGATTTAAATGAACACCACAGTTTGTTCTTTCTGGTTGCTACGGTTCTTTTTTCATGCTGGCTTTTTCTTTATCGCTGAAATTTGTGGTCCATCGCGATGTTTTTATGAATGATTAAATTGTGCGCGATCTTTTCATTTCAATGTAACACAGGCTAAAGTGAAAACCATAATTTGTGGCTGGTCCGTTACGTTTTTTTGCTGTTTTTCTTCCCGACTTTTCCTTTGTCGCTCAATTTTTGTGCTTGCAAACTTGTGAATAATCAAATGGTGCACGATCCTTTTATTTGTTTGTCTCGGGTCAAGTCTGTACGAATATCCACATAACTATAGTATGAACACAAGTTTATCACAATGAATGAACACATTAACAGGAAGCTGATTGTACTTTGTTGTGTATCCGTATGCATCATACACATCGGTGTAATAAAACCCACACTGTATCACGGTCGCGCAGTGTGCAAACTTTTGGGCCACCCTACCCTAAAGTGAGATTAGGGGCGATGTGCACAAGGTGCAAGCGGTGCAAGTCGAAAATGAACCGTTTGCATAGGGGCGAGCTATACTTTACGTGCGCCCGTAATTCGCCCCTTCTCGCCCGTCTCGCCCGTCTCGCCCGTCGGGATGATTGGCCAAAGGGGCCAGCGGGGTGGAGAGCGTGTTTTTAAAAAAAACATTCGCTCCCCCCCCCCTCCAAACCCAAAAGAAGCAGAACAGGAACATTAAAGGGCCCGCCCAAGCAAACCAAAAAAAAAGTCGGCTCATGAGGGCGGGGCGGGACAATACACACACTATCCACCCTCCCCCCGCGCCACGCGGCGCGGTGGGCGCGCGCGCCCTGCGGCCGGTTCCCCGGCGGCGCCACAACCACCCGAAAGAGGGGAGGGAAAAGGGAGGGGGGGGGGGTGAGCGCCCCCCCACCCCCCCCCCCCCCCCCCCCCCCCCCCGCCGGGCGCGCCCCCCCCCCCACCCACACAATAAAATATCAGGGGGGGGGCCCCCCAAACCAAAGAAAGGACCGCCCCCCCCTGTCCGGTGGTGCAACCTCTCCACCCCACCCCCCCCCCCCCCCCCCACCCCCCTCCCCCCCCCCCCCCCCCCCCCCCCCACCGTTTCGAAAATTCCGCACAACGACTGATGTCATTATTCCAGATTACGTCCATTCAGTTTCATCGTTTGGAGCTGCCCGATTTGCCAGACATGGTGCCGACACCGATTCTACTTGGTGCTTACCGTACTCTGTTGTTGTTTCATGGTACAGAGGTGGACTTGTGGGTGCTGCGCAGATGCTCTTGGTCAGATAATCCAACCGAGACCAAGGCGAGGTAGACAATAAATATATTTCTCGTTTTGGATCGTAATGTTTTGCTCATGGTGCTTGATAATCGTACAACGCTTGTAACCACGCTTTGAGATATTGATAGGTAATGTAAAGTGCCAGCTTCAGTATTCCAGATGAAGAGGTTTAGCCTGCAGGCGTCTGCAGGATTCATCGATTTCTCATGCGGACGTGCGCGGGCTTCACTGGTTTCGTCTCTCACCCGCAAGCAGTCAGTCTTAGCAGCATCGCCAAGATTTACAGCTGGCACTGTTATGTAGCTTAACCTTGAAAGTACCCTGAAATTCGAAATTTAGGAATTTGTTTGTTCGTATATCACACCTTCATTTTGCAGCTGCACGAAAGACGTCTGGTGTCATGTCGACATGCAGGCGTTGTTGGACGCGTTCCTCCGCCGATGCGCGCATTCGCCCTCCTATTTGGGCATTCAATTTGTCAAACACAAATCACTGGCAGATCTGTTCGGTTGCGAAGTGAAACGAATGTGGCTGCATCCTGGCGGTGTGATCGTTATGAAAGTGCTGTTGACTTTCCGAACCGATGTTTCATGCGGCGCAGTGCTCAAGTGCAACATATCGCAGACGTTGGATCGTATTGTGAAATGTGACGGTGGAGGGAAGACATAGGCTCTTGAAAACGAATGGTCTTTCTTAACACTGTGTTCTACCTGACTTGAAGCTGCCATAAGCAAGGATTGGATAAAAAAGACTTGCGAAGAATGAAAAAAGCACTGGATGAAAGCAGTTTCTCGGTAGTGCACCCACTCGACAAAATTCTTTATCCGGTGCTGTGATCTTGTGATGCGTTTATCAGCAGTGCCCAATTTGTCATGCACATCAGTGTGCACGGTCGCACCACCACGATCACTAGCACGATGCGCACGTGTGGCGTTTAAGCGCAGCAACCAGGTTGCAGCACATTTTGTGACGCCGTCAATGAGACCTGCGCATCATACAATGGACTTGGGCCTGGCATTGGGAACCACAGGAGATGGCACTGATAATTTTCGAACCCATACCCACCCGCTGCAGCATTGCTTTGGAGTCGTATAGACGATTTAGTTCGACCAACGTAAAAATGGCACCAGGTCGAATAAGACGCATTGGACAAAGACCCACATCAGACGAGCTTCACGCCTTCTATTATATCTATTTATATGATGTTTCAATTAGCATCCAGACTCGTATCTTAGACCTAACAAATGCCATATGTTCACGTTTGTATTCTACGCTCCACACCTGGTGCGTAATGCCATATGGATAGCTGCGCGACCATTTTCATTGCTCGGCGTCTGGGCTAAGGGTACAATGGTCAATTCAAGCGGTCGACTCTCGTCGTCAACCTAAACGGCCCTAAATGAGCGCAAGAAATTGGGAGTTGACAACAAGAGTTGATGATCTGACTCGACAGTGCAATGTGTAGCGCTGTGGAGTGTAAAGCAGTGTGTGTCCGGACGGTTGCATGGGCATATAACTGCAACTTTGAACCGCAGCCAGACCGCATTCCCGTAGCTCAGTTGGTAGAGCAACCGGCTGTCCGGGACTGGTGGTCGTAGGTTCGAGTCATTCCGGGAGCATACGCTTGGTGTGGCGGTTCAGAGTTCAAAATTGGTGAGCCCAAGTTGAGATGAACCAACCCTCAGTTACGGCTAAGAAGCCGGTCTGGGGTCAGACCTTTTGAAAGAGGGAGGTGGCGCTGCCGTATGGGACACGAAGAACGTATTTCTCTTTCATTAGAACGTGGACGAAGGGAACAAAGCAGTCAACCGCAACGAAAAGTGACATGAGCCGGTGGACCGACTATACATACAGTACCACAGCCCAGACTTCGTTTCTGAGTAATCAAATATGGGAAAATCTCGCAGAATACTATTGTGAGATAATGCGGTTATGTCAAAAACGAACGTTCTGTTGTGATGTGAGATAAAGCAGTTGTGCGGGTGTGACGCATTGGTTATCAAGCATCTATCCAGGAGGTCCGCCTGACCACCCGGAACGAAGTTATATAGATGACCAGCCACAGAAACCAATAAATTGATTCAGACTTAAAAAAAGTGTTACAGCATTACAGGGTGTTCTAAAACTCTCGTGAGCAGCATGGTCTGCTCACGACATTCCTCGCAAACAAAGCACGGTTCTAGTCTTTAAACATAAATAGCACATCGATGGACGTACTGAAAATGGACCATGTGAAGTCTGGTCTCAATTATGAAGTACAGTTTCCCAGCCAGCGTTTCGGTCTGCAAATAATAAGATGCACAACAAGGATGCGCCTTGAGACCATACATGGCCAGATAGCGGTGCGGTTGTGGAGCGCGATGTGCAACCCCCATTTCGGTGGAGCGCCATGTTTTTTTGTGGAGCGCCATGTTTTTTTGTGGAGCGCCATGTTTTTTTGTGGAGCGCCATGTTTTTTGTGGAGCGCCATGTTTTTTGCGGAGCGCCATGTTTTTTGTGGAGCGCCATGTTTTTTTGCGGAGCGCCAAGTTCAATCAGACTGTTTTTGTGGAGCGCCATGTTTTTGCGGAGCGCCATGTTTTTTTGTGGAGCGCCATGTTTTTTTGTGGAGCGCCATGTTTTTTGTGGAGCGCCATGTTTCTTGTGGAGCGCCATGTTCTTTTGTGGAGCGCCATGTTTTTTTGTGGAGCGCCATGTTTTTTTGTGGAGCGCCATGTTCAATCAGACTGTTTTTGTGGAGCGCCATGTTTTTTTGTGGAGCGCCATGTTTGTTTGCGGAGCGCCATGTTTTTTGTGGAGCGCCATGTTCAATCAGACTGATTTTGTGGAGCGCCATGTTTTTTTGTGGAGCGCCATGTTTTTTTGTGGAGCGCCATGTTTTTTGTGGAGCGCCATGTTTTCCGCGCCAAGTTGACAGGGGAGCGCCAAGTTTAGAGAGGCGCGTCAAGTTTGAGAGTAGCGCCGAGAGGAGCTCCAAGTTTAAGGAGGAGCTTCAAGTTCGTTCCCTGGTGTGGAGCGCGAAGTTTTATTACCTACACAGATGACATGTGCTTGCCAAAACATGCGTGGAGCCCCAAATTTAACCAAAAGTTGCTGTCGGCAACACGAGAGGCGCCTGACGTGCGCTCGACCACACCGGTGGAGCGCCAAGTTCGCAATTTCGTAACTCGCTTAAAAAGGCTCCTTTTGGCATTTTGAAATCAGTTCTGGAACCGACTGGTTCATACGTGCTTTGTATTTTCCAACTCAATGGTATCGCGATGTCATTCCATCGCCAATACGGGAACCCAAAAAGTGACCCTGTCGACCGGTGGACACCGACGACCAGGTCACCTTTGGAGGTCCACCCCTTATATATACGCAAATGGCGAAACATTTTTTACTGTCACTATGTTTGAGGGATGAATAAAACATTTCGACTGAACGATTGTATGTGAGAATACGGGCTGAATTTGGCCATAACAGTCGACAGCAGGCATGGGGGAGGAGCGCGACGTGCACAAAAACTGTCGGTGGAGCCTCATGTGCACAACGTAACGCAGTTTGGCCAGAAGCATGGGCTTTGGCGCATTAGCCTAGCATTGTGTCAACGTTAGTTTGTCCAGAGGAGCCCAAAGTTTGACCAAAAGTAGCTCCCGGTAACACGAGAGGCGCCTGACGTGCGCTCGACCACACCGGTGGAGCGCCAAGTTCGCAATTTCGTAACTCGCTTAAAAAGGCTCCTTTTGGCATTTTGAAATCAGTTCTGGAACCGACTGGTTCATACGTGCTTTGTATTTTCCAACTCAATGGTATCGCGATGTCATTCCATCGCCAATACGGGAACCCAAAAAGTGACCCTGTCGACCGGTGGACACCGACGACCAGGTCACCTTTGGAGGTCCACCCCTTATATATACGCAAATGGCGAAACATTTTTGACTGTCACTATGCTTGAGGGATGAATAAAACATTGCGACTGAACGATTGTATGTGAGAATACGGGCTGAATTTGGCCATAACAGTCAACAGCAGGCACGGGGGAGGAGCGCGACGTGCACAAAAACTGTCGGTGGAGCCTCATGTGCACAACGTAACGCAGTTTGGTCAGAAGCATGGGCTTTGGCGCATTAGCCTAGTATTGTGTCAACGTTAGTTTGTCCAGAGGAGCCCAAAGTTTGACCAAAAGTAGCTCCCGGTAACACGAGAGGCGCCTGACGTGCGCTCGACCACACCGGTGGAGCGCCAAGTTCGCAATTTCGTAACTCGCTTAAAAAGGCTCCTTTTGGCATTTTGAAATCAGTTCTGGAACCGACTGGTTCATACGTGCTTTGTATTTTCCAACTCAATGGTATCGCGATGTCATTCTATCGCCAATACGGGAACCCAAAAAGTGACCCTGTCGACCGGTGGACACCGACGACCGGGTCACCTTTGGAGGTCCACCCGTTGTATATACGCAACTGGCGAAACTCTGCTAGATTATTTTCAGATGAAAATGTTTTGTGAGAATCACAAATAGCACAGTGGTTAAGAGTGACTGAACGTGAAAATCAGGATAGATTTGATGAATTCTTATATGGTCATTGTGCGACGAATACACGTGAATAAAGCTTGTAATACGGTTGGGTGTTTCATTACAGCAGTACCGCGATGCTGTTTCTGATTCTCCGATTGAGAGGATACTGGCTGTGTGATAATGTTTCGGTCGTTCGACCGCAAGGTTTACTATAGCTGCCGCGATTGAAAGTAATTAGACTTATTGCAACCTGGCGAAATTAGTCAAATCACAATCGTCACCCATGCATCGAACCACACACGAACCTGCTATGCAGTAGTTGTTCAACTTAAGTAGCTAGATCGAATTATTCAGTTTACTTATTGAAGCAAGCTGACTTTTGTATGTAGTGACGTCTAATTTCAGTTCGATTACGCATCAGTCCTCAATTGTGGTCTCATGCCCTGGGCAACCTAACGGTTACGTTTTACAATTGTAACCAATTACTGTTGTGAGCACTGGTGATAGCACTGACGTTGCCACATTATCCAGGGAAATGCGTATAGTCCGTCCATCAGCTCATGTCACTTTGTGATGCTGCTGGCCGACCTGTTCCCTTCCTCCACGTTCTGATGAAAGAGAAATTGAGTTTCCGAAAAAAATTATTTTTGCTCCTAAATTGCTGTTTTTGTGAAATCGACGTGTTTTATCGATTTTAATTTATAATTTAATTTTTAATTTGATCGAATTCAATAATTTTCGACGCATTCTATTATTTTTTCAGTTTTTTTTGCAAAATCGCTCACACTCAATTTCTCTTTCATTAGAACGTGGAGGAAGGGAACAAACCAGCCAGCAGCAACACAAAGTGCCATGAGCTGGTGGATGGACTATACTGTACATTGCAGCTCCTGGCCGTGGTTGAACATAATGCTTTACTTCAAGTCCACTAGTCCAGTTAGATCACACTGTGAAAGGGTGACATCGTTAAATCACATCGTTAAAATGTGTCCTGTTATGGTTTCAGCAATCCGAAATGCGCGCGATCGGAAATCCCACTAGGATTATGTCGATCGGTTCGAAATCGACTTCAAAGAGAAGGTCTTTTTTGTTTTTGAACAGAGAAACATTTTCTATTGCACGTATGCTTCTGTGTGGCGTGTCTACCAGCTGGCTAAATGCGTCCTACTTGCAGCACGATTTCATGGTCACAGGAGGAAGTGCCCCTGACTTTCAACAGACAGCAACCGTAACGAAATCACGAAATCGTTTTTTTTCTGATTCAATCTCTTCGATCTCAGCCGATTTTAAACCGATCGACATAATCCTTGCGGCGTTAGGGTGTGGGAGGGCTGTCCCATCGTTGCAGTTGTGTGTGATGGTCAACGGAATATTGTCAACCCATTGCTGGCTGGCAGTTCCCCCGGCTCACGGCAGCAGACGGATGCTAAAGAGCCATGCTGGTCGACATCAAACTTGGTAATCGGATTGATTGTGATCGTATCTGACCACGTAGTCACATCACGTGATGTGATCTGATTCTGATCTGACTTGTCCACCAAAGAGGCAGTCATCTGACTTGCGTTAGATCGGTGCAGCGTAAAATTGTTTTTGTATAATACAGTCCATTACCCACCTATTCATGCGTGCTTTTATGTTTGTGTGCTGTGCGCGTGCTATGCACATTGTGCAACCAGTTATACAAAAGAAATTTTAGGCCGCGCTTGCATCAGTTGTTTGTGGACAAGTCCGATTCGTTTCGATCACATCACGGGATTTGACTACCTGGTCAGATACAACAACAACAATGCGACAAGGAGTCCTATCCGATCACATTGATGTGACGTGAATACACAGTGTGATCCGATCCGATCACCAAGTTTGATATCGACCATAGTTTATTCATGTGATGAGCAGCTTTGTAGAACGCTGTAATATTTTCTTGCACTTGGCGCTCCACTGCTGTGTCTGCCATGTAACCGGCAGCAATTTTTGGTCAAACTTTGGGCTCCATTGAACAAAGTCACGTTGGCGCAATACTTGTGCACATGAGGCTCCACCGACAGTTTTTGTGCACGTCGCGCTCCTCCCCCATGCCTGCTGTTGACTGTTATGGCCAAATTCAGCCCGTATTCTCACATACAATCGTTCAGTCGAAATGTTTTATTCATCCCTCAAACATAGTGACAGTAAAAAATGTTTCGCCAGATGCGTATATATAGGGGGTGGTCATCCAAAGGTGACCCGGTCATTGGTGTCCACCGGTCGATCGGGTCACTTTTTGGGTTCCCGTATTGGCGATGGAATGACATCGCGATACCATTGAGTTGGAAAATACAAAGCACGTATAAACCAGGCGGTTCCAGAACTGATTTCAAAATGCCAAAAGGAGCCTTTTTAAGCGAGTTAAGAAATTGCGAACTTGGCGCTCCACCGGTGTGGTCGAGGGCACGTCAGGCGCCTCTCGTGTTACCGGGAGCTACTTTTGGTCAAACTTTGGGCTCCTCTGGACAAACTAACGTTGACACAATACTAGGCTAATGCGCCAAAGCCCATGCTTCTGACCAAACTGCGTTACGTTGTGCACATGAGGCTCCACCGACAGTTTTTGTGCACGTCGCGCTCCTCCCCCGTGCCTGCTGTTGACTGTTATGGCCAAATTCAGCCCGTATTCTCACATACAATCGTTCAGTCGCAATGTTTTATTCATCCCTCAAGCATAGTGACAGTCAAAAATGTTTCGCCATTTGCGTATATATAAGGGGTGGACCTCCAAAGGTGACCTGGTCGTCGGTGTCCACCGGTCGACAGGGTCACTTTTTGGGTTCCCGTATTGGCGATGGAATGACATCGCGATACCATTGAGTTGGAAAATACAAAGCACGTATGAACCAGGCGGTTCCAGAACTGATTTCAAAATGCCAAAAGGAGCCTTTTTAAGCGAGTTACGAAATTGCGAACTTGGCGCTCCACCGGTGTGGTCGAGCGCACGTCAGGCGCCTCTCGTGTTGCCGACAGCAACTTTTGGTTAAATTTGGGGCTCCACGCATGTTTTGGCAAGCACATGTCATCTGTGTAGGTAATAAAACTTCGCGCTCCACACCAGGGAACGAACTTGAAGCTCCTCCTTAAACTTGGAGCTCCTCTCGGCGCTACTCTCAAACTTGACGCGCCTCTCTAAACTTGGCGCTCCCCTGTCAACTTGGCGCGGAAAACATGGCGCTCCACAAAAAAACATGGCGCTCCGCAAAAAAACATGGCGCTCCACAAAAAAACATGGCGCTCCACAAAATCAGTCTGATTGAACATGGCGCTCCACAAAAAACATGGCGCTCCGCAAACAAACATGGCGCTCCGCAAAAAAACATGGCGCTCCACAAAAACAGTCTGATTGAACATGGCGCTCCACAAAAAACATGGCGCTCCGCAAAAACATGGCGCTCCACAAAAACAGTCTGATTGAACTTGGCGCTCCGCAAAAAACATGGCGCTCCACAAAAAACATGGCGCTCCGCAAAAAACATGGCGCTCCACAAAAAACATGGCGCTCCACAAAAAAACATGGCGCTCCACAAAAAAACATGGCGCTCCACAAAAAAACATGGCGCTCCACCAAAATGGGGGTTGCACATCGCGCTCCACCGACCGCACCGCTCTTAAGTACTGACCGCACCGCTATCTGGCCATGTATGCTTGAGACTGGTGTTCATTACTTCACAACCTTCAAACACGTTGTCTCGTCTTCAGCGGACATTTGTGCAGCAAGCGGCGACTTAGGGATTCTTTTGGTACGTCAGCTGTGCAGTACGTTTGAGGCCAGGGTGGAGTGACCGAATCGTTTCCATCCGAAGATCGGTTAAACACACGTTGCGAGCGCGGATTTAGGGCTGCAGGTTGTGATTGTAATTTGCAGTGAACTTTCACTGGTGGTGCTTGGTTGTCGGTGTTGGATGGTTGTACTGAAGATGATTTATAGATGGCCATTCAGCAGTTACCATATGTCGCTGTTCGAATAGCTCAACGGATTTATCCTCCCCACACTACGACAAAGGGAGCGGTTTGCATGTTTTGGGGTTTGGAATGCTGGGCCATTTAATCAACAACAATTCAAGGCCGGATAGCACAGTCGGAAGTCCAAAAGATCGTAGATTTAAGGGGCATGCCATGTCGAAAACAAACGAACAGGAACAAGAATATGTACGTCGTTACATTCTCACTTGGTTGAAACAACACATATGGCAACCATATAGTAACTGAATAGGATTGGGGATTAGGAATGGTAGCGCTGGTAGGGAAACTGTACTTCATAATTGAGACAGTTGTGATTTACTAAACTTCACATGGTCTATTTTTAGCATGTTCATCGATGTGCTATTGATATTTACAGACTAGAACCGTGTTTTTGTTTGTGTGGAGTGTCGTGAGCAGACCATGCTGCTCACGAGAGTTTTAAAACACCCTGTAATGCAGCAGGTGTTTCAGTCTGAACGAATAGACTTGGTTTCTATATGGCTAGTCATCTATAACTTCGTTCCGGCTGGCGAGGCGGCCCTCCTGGATATACGCTTGATAACAAATGCGTTAAGGCCTAACTATACTTCGTTCTCTCAGAGAACAAAGAACAAATTCTCGCGCGCTGATTGGTCCACGTATGTTCAACAGTTAATCAGCGCGCGAGAATTTGTTCTTTGTTCTCTGAGAGAACGAAGTATAGTTAGGCCTTAACAGACGCGCAACTGCTTTATGACACAATAGAACATTTGTTTTCGACATAACTGCATTATCTCACAATAGTGTGCTGCTAGATTTTCCCAGATTACTCAGAAACGAAGTCTGGGGTGTGGTATACTGTATGTAGTACCTCCTTATATAGGCGTTTCATTGTGGTGTGGCGGATTAGTTGTCTCTGTGGGTGCAGGTTACGATAACCGACTGGGCCCGTCGAGATGATGGTGAGTAAATTTTTGCCGATGAGCCGATGTTGATTGGCCTTTATTGGAATTTTATCATACAAATGGGTTATCAATATTTATGTTTAGAACTCTTCAAGTTTTCCAAATGACACTGGGCCTGGCCAGGAGCAATCAGACAGTTTTTCAAACAAAGATAAGATTCGCATCGTTACGTTTGGATGTTACCTCATCCAAGGTAAGTTGAACCATTTGACAGATGTCAGTATTTCGGTAGCATATCGTGACATTCGCATTTTCAGGAATTTATCTGATGGCCGCAAACGTCCTAACGGTCTCAGCTATCTTGTGCTATAAGAAAATGCGCCAGAAGAAAGAATACGTCACTATTTGCGCATTGGCTATCTCTGACGGTATTCAAGGTGGGCAGTGGTCCATTAACTTTGAAATCTTTTTCGCTATAAATCAAATCGATCACTTTTAGGCGTGGCGTTCTTCTCAGCAGCGATATACCGTTTACCGAAGATTTTTGCCGGAACCCATTTGATCAAAGTGACCAGCCGGTATTGTTTGTGGCGTTCGCCAGCACCCATATTTTTCTTAGCATTCCCAAGCTCCGGTTACATGCTGTTGTTGGTCAGTGTTGATCGTTTCATTGCTGTCGCTTGGCCGTTCTTTTACTACTCGCTGGCTACGAAGTTTGCGTGGCGCTTGGCCAGTTTGTTTTATGCGGCATGTATCGCCAGTTTTGTCTACTTGTTCGTCTGCGGGCTGACAGCGTCAGACCTGGTCCTATGGCCGGCCATGTGTCTCGGGCGCGCCGCGATTAACAATGCCACAGGTCTCCAGTACTTTTACTGGTCGCGCATTTTGCCAGCTACGATTAGCGTAGTGCTGTACGCTGTGATCCCGATATTGCACGCGCGTCACGTGCGCAAGGTGCAAGCAAGTGCCCAGACGGCAGTGGGCACTCAGGGCGCGGCCATGCAGGAGCAGCACATGCGCAGACAACGTCGCATTACCGTAACCCTCGGGTTGTCGGCATGCGCCACGTTTGTGTTCTTGATTGTGCCATCAATGGTGACGTCGTGGTCAGGAGCATATCTGCCCAGATCCGTGCACAACATAATTGGACCAGTGTCAGCGACTGTCACCAATTTCAATCCGATGTTCAACATTGTGTTGTACGTTGCTCGTCATGCAGACATGCGCAGGGCTATGTGGGCCGTGTTGACTTGCAAAAAACAGATACCAGAAAAACACGTTTCAAGTGCAGCAAGGGCCTCTGCTAAGAAGTAAGATGCAGCATATTGCTTTTGCAAACCAATGGCCGTTTGCCGGCTCACAATATTTTGTTGGAAATCTTTTCCCTTTAGCTCTTTTTTTGTGCTTTCGGTTTGTTTGGTCTCATCGGTACGTTAGTGTACTTTATTTTTTTAAGCTCAGATTGGAAGCTTTTATAAGCTTATGTATACTTTTATAGATTGGAGGAAGTCTGTCTCGTTCTCGTAGCTCAGTGTTCAGAGCAACTGCTCGTCCAGTACTGGTGGCTGGGAGATCGGAGGTTCGACTCCGTCTTTTGATCATACATACATATGTACCCGTGGGGTGGTGGCTCAAGGATCACACCCACGCACGTTGAAAGTTGTGCGTAATATCCAAAACTACAGCTGTTGTACATTTTTTCCCAAATTGCTTGGAACATTTTATGAGCGTATGTAGTGACATGTTTCCGTCGCTGATGGTTTGCGTCAAAATCACTGAATGTGAGTTTCTGATTGGACCGCGTTTCTACATCCAAAAGCAATAAACCGCCGTTATTTTAGCCAACCGGCTTTGCAGTTTTTGATGAAGGTGTTCGCCTTTGCGAGAGTGGTATCGAATGTTTTTATTTTTGACCTTTATACATATTTCGGGTAACTAGTAGCCAGCGATACTGTATCTTTTGAACGATGCTTTATAACGATGAATCCACTGAATGATGCCGCCTTCTGCGGCACAGAAATTGCCCGAAAGAAATGGAAGTGATTTTCCCAACTTTATTCTTTTTATTGTCAATTTGGCATGTAATGTGGTAGTTTCCTAATCCCGATAAAGATTCCCGATAAACATGTTTCTGTGTGAAGGCAATGTTCTATACGTTAACTGTAACGTTACACGTGCTTATTTTTAGCTTACATTATTGTGTAGCAATGACAAAAACTTCTTTGGTTTTGTACGGCTTTGGATGAAAACAGCGGATAGGACACGATTTCGCCATGACCAGCGTACGGTATTCAATAACACCGGTATCTCTGAGGTCCTTACTCGTACGAAGCTGAAATTAAGTTAGTTAGTTCGACCCGCCTTTTTTTAATCAAGAGCTTTTTTGTAACATCACTGGAGCCCCGTGCCAGGGATGCATGGGCCCCCTTTCCAGGCGCATGTCATTTAATCAGGCCACAAGAGTAATAGCGACATGCTGAGAGCTCTAAAAATTAGGGAAAATCAAGGAAATTCAGGATTTAAAAAGACGAAAAACGACCCAGACGTTTTTTTAAAAAAACGTCGTTTTTTTGCCCAACCCTGGTCACCCTTCCCAACTCTCAGGTTGCTTGATTGAAAGTTTCGCCCTCACAGAAACAGCACAAAACCACGTGGTCTTCCGTAACGACTATGCATGAGTGGGTGCTCATTTTTATCATGTGCAATTTTGAATCAAAGAGTTCCGTTGCAATACGCTGATAATACATACATACAAGGATCGATATCAAACTTGGTGATTGGATGTGATTTACCCTGGGAAGCGTGTGATTCTTGCAGTAAGCAAGGATATTAAGAAAACTTACAGGAATCTTCGTCAGCTGAAAAGTTTTCAAAAAGGACCATACAAACTTTTAAAAGCATAATAGGACAACAAGAATCAAAATAACGTCATGCGGTATATTGCTAATGCTGTCTGAGTACAGGGTCTCCCAAACGTCCCTTGTCACCTTTAGGGCGGGCTTAGGTTGAATTCGGAAATCGGAATCCGGAATTATTTCCGGAAAACGCATTATTTTTGCATGTAAATTCTTGCGTTTTCTGGAAATGTTTCCGGAACCGAGAAATGTTTTGCATTTTTGCATGCAAATTATTTCCGGGTTCCGGATTCCGGATTTAACTTAAGTTCGCCCTTATGTGCACGTCATAACCAACGTTATTGCGGCTGGATTTTGTTGACAAACAGAACAATCGAATCTTTGGGTGGTTCTGCGCATTAATGGATGCACAAAACGCCTCCGTACACCACTGCGCACTGCATGTGCACTATACAGTATGTGCATGTTCTACGCACATACTGCACATATCCAATGTTCCAGAACAATTGAGGGGTTTTTCACCTTTCCAAAACTGTGCTTACTTTTACACAAGTGCTTGTAACAACCATCAATAATTAGGTTTTATGCGCCCGGGTATCCGAAAAATCGATGTTTCTGGCCTGGGACATTTAAGCCCTGTTTTTTCAATGGAGTTTTCGGAATTCCAGGCTTCACACGATTACACCCGTGACGT